>JABFFJ010000464.1:0-35837 GCA_013623715.1 Fusarium verrucosum | reverse complement strand
TATTAAAAGATATTATTACTTAATAAACTTAATTTATATATATTTATTTTATTTTTATTAAATTTAATTATTATAATAGCTTTTAGATATTATTTTAAGGTATAAAGGGTATTTTACTTATTATTAGCTAGGTTATTAATTAAAATATTATAGAAGTTAGCTTATATATTAAGAAACTAAGCCTTATATATAATATAATTTAGGTTTTAAGGTATATATAGGCTAAGGTTAAATAGCGCGCTTATACCTAGTAAGGATATTATTATAAGTTAGTATAGGTAGCTTATTAGTGGAATTAGTATAATATAGGCGACTTCCTTAATATAAGGTACTAAGAAAGTGGTATATAAGAGGGAAGTTATATAATACCTGATCTATCAATACGAGTTCTCGCCACAGGGTAGCTGGCCTCATCAATAACCGTCCACTTTTCATCATCTCTTCAACTAACTCACCGCTAACATCAACACTTCACACAAATCAATGATTCATAATGTCGTCTTCTTCCATTGAATGCCAACATCGCTGTGCTCAGATGTTTTCAATGGCATTGTTTCTTCAGGATATATCTACCCGCACCAACCTGCTTGATCAGAAACGCCCAGCCTCGCTACCTCAACGACCTCAGAATGTCTCACCGTCGTCATCAGGTCAACCATATCAGGATGCCCCAACACAGCAAACAAGTCAGCTTCCAGATAGAACTATTTGATTTCAAGGAAACAAGAATCTAGGTAGACTCTAATGAGAACTGGTAAGCCACCGACTCAACCTGTAGAGCATGACAAACTGCCAATCAGTTCACATCACGGGTTTTTATTCATCGGGCTACAAAACTAATGTATTTACTCAAGGAAAAGGCAACAAGCTAGTTACAGTGTCATACTCAATTTAGCTTCAAGAGAGTGTCGGTCGTCAATTTCAATGCCTGTCAGTTTCATGTGGCATTCTGGTATCGTTTCGCTGCAAATCAGTTCACTCGGCCAACTCTTCCCTGGGCCTGGTCACACTCCTCAATGAAACGGTAGATCCCTTCAAGACCTTCATAGTCTTCCGATGGTCCAGCTATTGATGAGCTGTCCGGAGCGGACATGGCCTCGTATTCTTCGGTCGTGGCCAACCAAGGATTGTTTACCATTTCATCCAAGTAGGACTGTTGAGCAAAGTACTCTTCATCCAAGGTTGAAATGTCGTCGGTTTTATAATCTTCTAGAGACCGAACTGATACACTTGGCGAAGAGGCTGATTTGGCGACATCCGGGGCGAACGGAAACCTGAGGGCAACTGGAACACCGGCTGTGTTGTCAAAGTCGGCATCTTGGCCCACCACACCGCGCTGGATTCCAATATCGTCGCAAAGTCGCTCAATGGTTTCAGCATCGACGCCCGGAAAGCGAACTCGAATGATGCTGTGTTTCTCTAATACAATTGGAAGGTCACCTAGAACTGCAAGTCTGCGGAGGTCGGCATGAATGGCTGTGAGATCTTGCAATGCTTGTCCAAAGTCGGAGGACAGAACATCGAGAAAACCCTCAGTGTTGAGAGAAGCGCCAGCAGCAGCGGCCTCAGCCTTGAAGCCAGAGGTCTCGGAGGCAAAAGGGATAGCCGCGGCGAGGGGGCTCAGAGCTGTGACGGTGGGGCTGAGCTGGAAGTCGATAAAAGCGCCGGAGGTGGAGTTAGAGAAGGCGGAGAGCTTGTGCATCGCCTGGTCTTCGACGGGTGACACAGCACGATACTGTCGCTCGCCTCGAGGTCCGAGGCCATCGTAACGAAGCTTCTGGCCAGAAAGAAAGAATGCTCTCATGGCCTGGGATACATTCTGCACAACCTGGGCCGGAGCTGCGGGGGTATGCGAGAAGTACCGAGCACTACCTCCGAGGCTGTATCCACCAGCACTTCGAGGAAAAGCACCGCCGGTCAAATTCGGGCGAAGAGCGTTGGCAAAGGGAGCTCGGCCAGAGAACTGCGCAACACGTCGGGAAGTGTTGGAGGTCGGGAGCTTGGATCGATCGAACCGGGCTGCCTTGGGCTCGGAGCTAACGAATCTCCTAATAACTCGACTGACGTTCTGAGCAGCGGAGCTCGAAAACCATCTGGGATGGCGCTTCTGCTGTCGAAGGACAGCGATGGGGTGAATTGGTTGACGTGCAACGCTGGCGGTTCTGAGTTTAAGCTGTGATTGCAGGGGCCGCGTCATGAAGACGAGCTTAGTCCGAACCACATTCGTGGTTTTGGCCACGGCGACTTTGAGAAGCCGTCGGGCCATCGGACCCAACAGCGCCTCTAAAGACGCCATAGTGAAGTTGTGTGTTGTTTGCGATCCAACTGTGTTGGAGGTTGAGGTGTGTAAGCTGAAGCAGCTCGCACTGAGTTCCAGCGGTATGAGATCCTTTATGGCGGTGATGATTTGCCACAGCCTGCGCCACACGGAAGAGGTCGGGTGGCGGACTGCGGGGTTCAACTAGGGCACAAGTGGATTAGCGCAAGTGTACAGTCAGCAAGCAATCATAACTCCACTACAATAAATTTTCTTGTCTTCGTTCTTTCTTCACTCAAATCTCTCTCTTCATTCCTCAAGGTCTGGCTCGCGCCCACGATGCGAAAGCGTCGTCAATACCGCGCGACCATGACCTTTACTTCTTTCTAGGTACGACCTCTTTCTTGTCCCTGCATTGCTGTCTTCTTCGTATGATGAACATCATACACAAGCAATCCAAATTAGACCAACCAGTGGTGGTTTAGCAATCTCTAGAACCAAACCGAGAAAGCTTTGGATGGAAGCACTTGCAGGACATCTTCGTCACAAGTATTTAACTGACCGATCAATAGTTTGTTTGTTTGCTTGCTTGTTTTGACTCAATACACGGCGCGTTTCCCATCTGAGCGCGCCAATCTTTGCTATACACTTGAAAGGTTCGTTACACTTTTTCTTTCTTTTTCCTCAAACCCCTCTCCGTGTGATGATCAAAACGACACCTTAGGGATTCCTCATTCTTAATATATTATGTGGATACTGTTGTTATAAGTTTCAGCCTTGTCTGACAGGAGATCACAACGCACCTTTGCTTGCACAGTTGATCTAGATGCAATTGCTAACTCGCATTGTCAATAGGTAATGCTCTTTGTCCTACTCTCGAGCGCTTCCCTGTCACTTTATGATGAAGATTTGAACGAACGGGCGGACATAAACGAGTACTGCTGCCTCCCGCCCTAGAAAAGCAAGGACGTACAAATCCTTGTGGTGGGTGTGTAGTGGGACCTCTTGTTGATACTTCGTCACCTGATCGTGGCCCTTGTGGAAATGGATTCTTGTCGATGTCTGGTTAAGGAACCGGTGGCTGACTGAGGATCTAGGTACTTAAACAAAGAATTTCTTACTTGCGTATCCATTCATATCGTGATGAGTTGTTTTTAAAGTATTCACACTGTTTGACTCTTGATCTTCGGATCTTGGGATATGAACACAACATCAACATCTGATTGATTGGTATGATAACGATGCTCTACCTACTTGTGACCTGATGGCTAACCTGGGTACATAGATTTGATCTTGCTCTTTCGTCATCGAATCTAATGACGCCGGATGCTAACTCCGTCATAGGTAATAACTATATGCTTCAAGTTACACTTGACTCGAGCATGCATGGTAAGTCGGCTTTTTCTTTGCACATGCACCTACCCCTATCATATGATGACTATGCTATTATTAGCTATATCCGAGTTCATCGTGACGAACAACCTATTCACCTTGGAGAACTGATCTGGTTCCCTTCATACGTTTATGTTGTAACATTTGGGAGATGCCGTAGCTAACCAGCTTTGTCAGATTCAACGATAGAGGATTGTCGAATCCATCATGCATTAGATGAAATTTATTAATGATTACATGATTCCAAGAAAACTTGGTCAATGTCTTGCGTCCATTATTTGTTGTGTGAATGAATGTCTTGGAGTCTAAATTGGTCCCTGAGAAGAGATGTACAACATTTTGAACCCGCCGTATTTTGTTCCCCCATTCTAATTCTAGTATATACTGTATCTACTTCTTATGCTGTAGTCTTGCGTTCATTCCAACAATGCAACGGATCAGATCCCAATCATCCCTGGCACCCACCCAGTCAGTCACGACAACTCCAGTAGCTGCAGAACCGATCTTGAGCTTGTTTGGCCCCTTGCCATCCTCGCCGTGGCACATACAGAGGTACTCGATAACAGAAGGGTTGACCTTGGCAGCGATGCGCTCCGGCCAGCAGGTAGCGTTGAAGAAGTTGCTTGCTGTCAGGAAATTGACGAAGAAGGGGGGTGTACTAAGTCCCTCCTTGTGGCCATCCATACCAGCAAGTGCAAAGGTCTGTTCAGCAGCGCGTTCGAGCTGACGGCGGCAGTAATCAATCTTCTTCTCAATGTTCTGACTCTCGGTGATTTCATAAAAGTCTTGAACGCGAATGAGACCTCCGGGAACCTTGCCATCTTCACAGTTGTCGGGCCAATTGCCTGCGTCAATACCCCAACCTCGACCATTCCAACATGTCTTCTTCATCTCGCCGTCCAGGTTGAAGCGGCGGACGATGACAATACGGCCACGAGCACCACCCAAAGTGGGGATCTTGGGCTCAGTCCACCAGCGACTTCGTCTCTTATCAACGTAACTGTGTTTGAGGTACTTTCCAAGCTGCTCATCATTGCCCTTTCCGGTACCCTCGCGCTTGATGCTCATGATGATGGTCTCGCTGCTGTTCTCGTCGAGGAACTTGTAAATGTCTTCAAGCATGTCTTTGAAATACTTGGTACCAGTCAAGGAGATGGGGAAGACGCTGTGTACAAGAGAAAGCTCATCATTGTCGGGGTTTGCGGATACCCGGACATCGAGGAAACGAACACCGTTTTGGAGCTGCTGCGGGACGTCGACGGCTTGACATCGAACAGAAGGAAGAGCTGTATAGCAGGTTGGCGAGTTATGTGTGCCGGGAATGGAAAGCAAAGTAAGTGGCCAATCATCATGAAGCTCCTTCATCCAGCGATGTAGCTCAGCAGAAGAGAAGACGGCGAGAAAGGCACCGTTAGGGGTATAAACAACAGTGAGATCATGTTTGCCGCCATCGAGCTTCTTCATAACAGACGACTTGCTGGAGGGGCTGGGGATATCGACTTCATACTTGTGATCCTCATACTTGAAGGTAAGACGGACAACCTCCTTGTTCTTGTCGGCGGCTCGGATTCCAGAGTCCTTGGTCTTGAAGGATTCGACCTTGACGGATGTCGTTTCCTTGTGAACTGCATCGCCCTTGGCATGAGTTTGACGGGAGGTAAAGTCAGTGGCCTTAATGAAGCCACTGATGTGGCTAGTCATATTTGAGAGGACATTGCCAGTTCTGACTGTTTGACCTTGGAATCGCTCGACCTCAATCAGCTCAATTGGGTTGATGGTGAGGTTGCGAATAGTGAGATTGGCCATGGTGGTTGCTGGTATCGCAGGTGGAATGATGGCGCTAATTGGACAACCTTGTAGGGACTGGATGAATGAAGCTATCCAGGAAGAGGTTCGTTAGGGCGAATTTAGACCAGCTAAGCCTGGAGCGAAGTTGCAAGTAAACTAGAAAGAAGGAAGAATAGAAGAGGGCAGGGCAGGGCAGGGCAGGGCAGCTCCTTACGCGTACAATAACCAAGATAATCGAAGCCAAGATCTGAATCTGGCGGGGATGGGAGGTTGAGAAGCTGCCCTGCTGAAGCTCACCTTATGGAGCTGTCGGAGCTAACTGAAGCAGGCTTGGTTCCTGGTCTGTCCCCGCTAGATTATTCGAAGCATCCAATTGACAGTTGACCCCGCGCACGCTGAACCTGCCAAAATAGACGCCGCCAAGTGCCAGCAGCAGGAGCATCGGTACCTAAGCTCCTAAGCTAACTGCTCAGATAGGTAAGTACCTAGGCAGGTATCCATAGAAGTTGAGGTTATCGAGAAAATGTGTCTGGCGGCAGAAAGGGAGGCGAGCAGGCTCCCTGCCTCAAGTCGAGCTTTTCTCTTCCTTTTGATCTCCAGCGGCTTCAAGGATTTGATGTTATTGGTCTTTTCAGGACCATATTAAGGAGTCATGAGAACTCAACGGCAAACGGTCGCATCTTGCTTGGTGTGTCGACTTGGCCGATGAACAACTTGGCCGAAATCCCAACAATAGAGCACAAAACAAGGCTGAGCGCAAGGCTAAGGCCGGAGCTATACATTGCCTACAGTTGGGTGGGATGGGCGTAAATGGGCAATTCAACACCATGTTACCAGACTAATTGGACCGGTTCGACTTGGCGATACCGATCCTCTGAACTGGGACGGACGGGACAAACAATGGATACCTACCTGAGGTAGTGAGAAAACCGAGGAGCAGGATGAGAGCCCGTGCACCTTTTTACTACACTGTAGTACCATTCCATCGGAAAGGGGGTGTTGTTCCTATTCCTGGTGTTTTTGAGTGTGACCTAGGTAGGTAGTGTATAGTGTATGTGCGCTTCAAATGAAACGTAAACGCCTTCGCGTTGGAGGGTGCAATGACGGCGGGAATGGCGTTGGGGGATGTCATGACGAGCGCTAAGGGCGAATAAGGGCTTTTATTGATCGTTGCAAAGTAAATAATTGCCTTTAAGAGAATAGTCAATACTGAATAGCCGTCAAAGCGAGTGTGAAGAAAGGAACAAGACACGTGAACGTTGAAGGTCCATGGTCAATAGTGTGAGTTGATGACAAAGAGTGCATAAACACCTATCGAAGATTTTCTTTTAGTCATTGGCAATAACTACGGGCGAATGATAGCATCGATGGGAATAACTGGGATCAGCTGGTCTTGATAGTTCCATATCTTCGAATAAGTGGCATATCAGTTAAGGATGTACCTTAATTATGTAAGTCATGAATGGCAAATGCTTGCTGCTTGCCATTACACCCATTATCAAATCATTTCTTAGCTCTCGTATGGTTGAATCTTATATAGATCATCAAAAGTTACCAGGAACGAATACGATGAAGGTTTAATCAAGAAAGAGTAGCCGGTTTGCATTGAAAAGCGATGCAGTTACCTAGTTATTCTACTCCCAAATATGAATCCAATGCCGCTACCGCTGTGTTACACCTGAACCTCATTCCTTTCTTCCTCTAATCATCAAAAGGCCGTAAAATTCTGCTTGCAAACGCTGTTATTGATCCCACCTATCGAAGCGCAAGTCTAAAGGAAAAGTAGACAACAAGGAACGCTTGGATACACCCTATCACCAAGTCCATCCAATTCATCAGTGAGTTTTTATTTCTTTGTCTCTCGAACAGACTGAAATCCCTTCAAGTCATTCCCATTGGTGAGTCACCACCAGTAAGAGAGCATGTCCTTATTCAGTTTGCTGGCAAGATCGTTGTCTCTTTGCAGGGGAGAAGTCCTCATCATCGTCCCAATCAAAAGATCGTCGAAGTGAAGATCCAGAACGTCTTTGGGTGAGTTCACTAATGGCTTCGCGACTTCCGATGACATTTCCTGAACCCTCAACCTTCATGCCTGCATCAACCTCGATCTTTAAGGGTCGAGGACAGCCGGACTCATCGATCATTGGGATACCACATCGGCCAGAGCTTCCCTCGTGTAAAGCTTGCACGACGGCTCTGGCGATAGCATTGGCCTGTTCTGCAGGCGTCGCAGACAAACACACGATGTTGTTATTGCGTGACACGTTGATAGATGAGTCAATCTTAAGGCTGATGGGCGAGCTTCCTTCAGATGTCTCATCTTGATCATCGTCGACAGCGTCAGAAAGCAGTGCAGTACAGCCACTTTGTTGGGGCTGAGGCCGCGGGAGGGTACCAGACATGTTATTGAGAACACCGGGTCGTTGTTGAATAAGTCTGGCCATCATGGCAGTGAGCTCAGGAACTCTTCGAGGAGTGTAGGCGGGAGGAGGGCTGTTCTCTTTAGGAACAGTGATTTGGGGGTCCTGAGATTGGGAAGTGTTGTTGGAAGCGTCCATGATTATTTTGTAGGAAGATATTAAGCAAGGGAGAGATGTTTTTATAAGCTGTGTTTGTATTCTCCCAACAAGAGAAGAGTAGGGTAAAATGTTGTTACTGGGGAAGATGTCTTGCTGTTGATGATGGCGAGAGATCCTGTTGCTGATGGAGGCGAGGGACAGGCTCGTATATAAATGTTTCTCAACGATTAGACTGCCGTTGATAACAACGGGAAAAGACAAGATCTTGTCCTCGACACAATAGGAAAGGTCAGGGGGCGAGGTGGTGGTCGAGAGCTATGCGCCACGTGTGATAAGGTTGTCTCTGGCTTGCTGGGGTCGAGGTGATGCGAAAATGAAGTGACTGACTGACTTCTGAATAGAGTTAAGAGATGCAGGGAAATATTCATCAGATGGACGGTGGGAAGACTATCTAGATATAGTTGGGTTAAAGGGAGGGCAAGAAAGGGGGAAATACCCAAGTGTTGCCACGTTGGACAACAATACAGCTCTCCGAACCTATTCAACACCGAATCGATTGTCTGCGTGGAGCTATGATGGGGATTCTGCAGCATGCATACTGACGGTAGCAAAAGAATAGCAAACAAGATTTGCAGAAGAATCCCATCTACCCGCACGGGAAAAGGGGGTGTATAGAACATGGAGCATAGACCTGGCTGAGACTTTGTAAGCCATCATTTCCCATGCAACGACAATGGATGAATGGATCCTATAGCAGGAAGCCTGACTCCTGTATTGCTGTTGATTCAGGCCAGAACCAAGCCACCAACATACATGAACATAACGCTATATGTCACAAGCTGCAGAACTCATGCTCGAGTGCCATGGCGTGGCCAAGCTATGGGACGGGGAAGCCATCGACACAGCTACAGCCTCAACCGAAACTATCGCCCGTCAGGGCGGGTTGAGTCTGCATTGTGCTGTGCTGTGCTGTATTGTAAAGAAAGCATGATCTCGTCAGTCGCGTGAGGATTTCGGACTTATTCAAACCGGTATTGTTGGCCTACGCCCCCTCCACACCCGCACGCAAAAGGGCTGAAACCAACGCGATGACCACCTACCACTCAATACCATCTCCGTGGAATGGGGTGGGTTCTAGTACCGGATAGGGCCAAGTTGGTAGGAGAAGGCGTGTATCAGGGTACAATATGCGTATTATCTTTTCTTATTTTTGATTGTTGGCGTGTTCTATTGCCTATTCAAGCTGCAGTTGCGAAGATGCTCATTTCGTTTTGGTGTTTCTGTGTTTGTTAGGTGCCTGACCTCAAACATCCTTTTGACAAATAGGAGCTGGACATAATTAAGCCCATATCGTTTTGTCTTGTTGTCATATATGAGTGTTGTTGCGTTTACAATGTAAGGTTTCGGAGATCAACAGCCGCCACGGCGAAGAATCCAACAGCGAGGGGGCCTACCTCCCTTGGTAAGCATCGAATGAAGAACTAACCATCAGAGTCAAAGCTTGCCAGAGTGATGATCACTCATCACCAAGGTACATGGCATCCACGATCAGCGCATTTTTAGAGACATGAGAGTAAACGACTCTAGGTAAATTATCAATAGGTACCTACCTACCTAGTATTCGTACATGCATATCAGTTCAAGCCCGCAACGACGTCGGCGGTGTGCCACGGAAGCAGGGCGTGCTTGGTTGGCCAGTGGGAGGACGGAAGGCGTGAATGTGGCTGTCCCGGCGTGGCTTGGCGGCTTGTTGCTTCCTATTGTCCCCAAGACACGCTTGGTATTGTTGTCAGTAGCCCCCCGTAGCCCCCCTGTCAGCCCGCAGTCCAGTCCCGACCGACTGGGCTGAATCGAGGCTGCGAGGCACCGACACGGTGACACCTGCCGTCTATTGCGCTTCCTATTGAGGCTCACTTCGGGTCTAGCGCCCGTACCGGAGTCTCCACTTTTACGGAGTACTGCCGCCTTCCCCCATTCCCATTCTCCCTCCAACAACTTCCATCCACACACTCATTTGTTGCACTCAGCCAACCCATGACAATCGACAATAGAAACAGAATAGAACAACCAGAATTCGGTACGTCTCTTGACGGGCTTCCTTTCTTGGCCTGACGGAAGATTGCGTGATCAAAACGTTCACAACTACCTACCTACCCAGGTATCATCACCACATCACGACAGGGATGCTTCTCCGGGACTTAGACAGTCATCACCACTTCCCTCCACACCACTCCATCTTGCAGACAAACAATGTTCTATCTCCCACATGCAATCTCTTCGATTCGCCGAAGGAAAGGGGGGGAAACCTGTCCGTTGGGTTTCCCAACAGCAAGGCAAGGTCCATGCCCTGGTCACCAACACTTACGGTACCAGGACCACGGCGTCATATCCTGCGTCCGCTCCTCCTGCAGAACCAGATTCAGGCTAACCGCAGCAACCACCAGGCCATGTTGACTGCCAAACCATCTCCTCGGTTCTGTTGTCTATTCAAGCTTGGGCCCCTTACCTCCCGATTTCACTCTCTGTCTGCTTTAACCTTCGGCGCCCAGCCCAGAATACCAGCAGAGTGATTACGCTATAATGGCGTGCCGGGACGATCCTCTGCTCATCCGGTCTGCTGGGTTTTGACACATAGCTTCACGGAGACAAGCTAGTGATTCTGGGCTTCGAATTATACTTCTCTTAATACCCACAGCGGACTGTTGATGCTGTGGGCAGACCTGTAGTGCAGTGACTACAATTAATTGCCTACTTCTGGAACAGAAACGGACTAGGAAATACCCTTTTGTGTGTTCACATTCTTGATCCTAAAATTCCAGAAGGGTATTGGCGGGTATCTCGGTCCCTCTAGCCTGAGGCTGGCGGCAAGACTCCAAGCATAGCCATTCGCGACAAGTGCCGACATCGTTGGTTGATCAGCCTCCCTTTCCTTTCCTGTTTTGTCTAGCCTCATTCGCATCTCATGTTTTGAACAAACAGAGATTCACGTTCGACGAGACGAGATTCCTATTCTATCCTTCACGACTGAGACATCCCATTCGCTTTCGTTGGTACACCCTCCGTGGAAGAACAATATCTACGGTCTGTTGGTCATTATTCCCGCGTTTATCATACCGGTCTGGACAAATAAAGGCACACGCCCCTCCAAGATAAACTGTTTGAATAAGTATTTCAGTTCGGGAAACGACATCCCCCTATACTTGCTCAACGGCACATCTGAGTTTGCGAGCCGCAGACCTGTGCTACTAAGCCACTAAGCAAGCAAACCGATGATTATGAACGTGTCTCATCGTTCCATATTCTCCGTCTTGATACCTGCCTTTTCTAACTCCTGAATGTGGCTCAGCAACGGGTACATCATATCATTTTGTCTTGGTAAAAGCCAATGGTAGGGAGCATGGTTCCTCTCTTTCAACCCGGGGTACAGCTCATGATGCAAGGTGTGTAGAAGCATGCTCTGCAGCCTGAGGGCCTGTCCTTTATGGTCAGTTCATGGCCGTCCTTTCAAGTGTCGGTCCAGAATCACCTAACCATAGTCCATGTTCATAGGCACCGGGCTCGGACCTGTAGAGTATCGATGCAAAACAGACCCTCTACATATCCCAAGATCCTGGGCGTTTGTTGCAGCTTCCCCAGCCAAGCCAGTACCAAGCAGTTCTACATTCACCTCATGCCTATATACGTCCTGTATCAAGATCCTGTGGTCACCCGGATCTTGGTCACCAAGATCTGAAAAGCCGGTTGGCTAGTGCCAAGCTCATTGCGCCATCTTAAAAGCGGTCAGGCAGTGTACAGAACGTAAATCGGGGTTCTTGATATCGCGAGAACTACAACAAAAAAGTCACAGGTGTGTCACTTGCTGATCTCGCCTTGAAGAGTATCACCCACCAACGCATTCATCCTGGGGGCGAGATACCCTGTCTTGCCTCAAGAATGTGTCCAAGTACTCTTCTCCCCCTCATTTCGTTACTCAATACCTATTTGTCCGTGCTCTTCTTTGCCAAATCATGGACGACTTTCTTGGTGTTATTATTACAAGCCACTAACATATGCATAGACTCTCTTTATGCACCCGATACCACCCTTGATATTGGTCTGAGAGCCCTCAAAGATGATGTGAAGTTCAATAAAGCAGGGATGCATCAACTGTACAGCCTACTCTGGTACCTACTCCCACATTGAAAGGATTCGACCGTTCCCACCTCATGTGAAACATGCTTACGCTGTCAGGTACCCAGACACGTTTTTGACTTCCAGATATCCTCGCCCAGGTACCAGCTGCGGATATGAACAGTCCTAGGTCAACACAGCCACGCAGCGGATCCCTTCTAGATTGTGAGGATCTGAAGTACGCGTTCAGTCTTATGGAATTCACTACCCTGCTTGTTTCCAGAGGAGTTGTAACTACCATGTATTCAAAAGTACCTATTCCTGGCATATCACATGCTTCCTCAGTGAAAGCTCCAATAAACTCAGACTTGAACCAACTGCCTATCGGAGATCAACCGTTCACATTCAGCCTTACTTCTATGTGTTCGTTGGAATGGAAATACGTTGGTTTCAAGGAACACATCAAACGTTATTAAAAACGAGTCTGGTGAGTTCCAGACTTGTCGGCAGTTTCCGGAATGGTACGCGGGCTTTCATTGTTACGCCCGTTCTCTTGAGATGCAGCGCAGTAAGTTTCAACCACAGTTACACAAATCTTCGATTGGCCATAACTTTCTATCAGACCACTTTTTGTTGTTGAGACGTCGGCTTCCGTCTTCCGTGTGCCAACGGCAAGCCACACCACAATGAGCCGCTTGCTCAGAGCTCCCTCTCCCTCTCCAGGAGCTTCTCGGACCTAGTTAAGTCCAACGAACTCCTTCGGGAGGTATATATCTCGGAAGTCGCGGCATACATTGTAGGTAGCCGGGAGCGATGGGTGTAACAGCGAGGATATCTCTGAACATGTTCATTTCTTACCTAGCCTTGTTAGAAATATGTATCTACTGCCTAGCTGGCCCTTACCGAGATATGCGTAACTCACACTTCAAAGACCCAGGGAGACTCCACAGATCGTCAAGAGTGTCCCTTTCGAGAGCAGTGTGACATCACTTCAGAAGTAGGTAGTCCTCAAAGTTACATAGCACAAGCCATTCATGTTCAGAACGGATGTTTCCATCGGTATTGAGACTTTCTAGAATTCATGCCCGTTTCTGACCCAAGTCCGGCAGACCTTGATCCTGAAACGACATGACCTACATAGACAACGGTGGATAGATGTTATGACAACGGTGATGATGGGTTGTCATGATGAGGGGACTGCCGTGGCGTTACCTCCAGCGCCACGACCAACCAAGGAGCTTACATGTGGGCATGATAGTTTCGGATTTCCGTTTGCGGCCAAGGGCATCATGACACCCAAACAGCAATAGATAAGGTTGAATAGGTAGGCAAGGTCCAGACTTCACACACAGAATATGATCGGCAAGTATTCCCTTGACGTGATTTCTTTCTTGGTTCTAGCTGCTGTTACAACTCGCAGCGACAGGGCATATCTATCATTAGCCCTTTAATCCCTTCTATTCTCCCAAGATTGACTTTGTTGTCAATTGTCCATCCAACCTCCACCGTATCATGGTCTCGCCCGCCTACTGCATGAGCTCGGCTAGAGATCCAGGAAAGAAAAAGATGTTGAAGTTCTTTTGTTTCCTCGTCAAAACGCCGTCTTCACATGGAAGCGTCGTCTTTTTGTCATTCCCTTGTCGTGGTATCGTTAAAATGCAAGTCTCTTTTGACTTTTTTGTTCGCCTCACAAATGCAGGTTTGCCCTAATATGTCTTTGTTGAAAGACGCCCACTCCGTGCCTGGTATATCGCAAAAGAATCCCCACTGCCCGTAGAACCAAAATGGTATTTTTGGATGGAAATCATAAAAAAAAAGCAGAAGCCGGAAACCGACCGTCCTCCCTTCCGGTGGGAGATACACAGGTTTCGTTGAGAACCGTACGCCGCCTATATTTGCTAAATCAATTGAACTGATTAAACATCTTCATGATGCATGCAAAGAGCTGTTGAATGCTCTTTTGGTGACTGATACAATGTCATGGGTCAACTTAGAACTTGAGCTGCTTGGGCTGCTCCCAGCTGAAGCTCTGGTTGGTGCCGAAGTGACCGTTCTTGGCGGTCTGGAGGTAGATGGGGTGGTCCAGGTTGAGCTCGCGGACAATGACACCAGGTCGGAGATCAAAGTTGTCGCGGATGATCTGGACAAGCTCCTCGGAGGTCTTCTCAGAGGTGCCGTAGGAGTCGACGTAGATTGAGAGAGGCTCGGCGACACCAATGGCGTAGGAGAGCTGGACAAGAGCACGTCGGCAGAGACCGGCGGCAACCAGGGACTTGGCAATCCATCGGCCGACGTAGGCAGCGGATCGGTCGACCTTGGAGAAATCCTTACCGGAGAAAGCACCACCACCGTGGGCACCCCAACCACCGTAGGTGTCGACGATGATCTTTCGGCCGGTCAGACCAGCATCACCCTGGGGACCACCAATGATGAAGAGACCAGAGGGTTGAATCTGATGATAGAGTTAGCGCTTGAGCTTATTTGTTCCAAGGTTTTGTCAACTTACGTGGTAGATGGTCTCGTCACTGAGGTACTTGGCGGGGATGACCTTCTGGATGATCTTCTCCTTGATCTCCTTTCGGAGCTGCTCAGTGGAGATATCAGGGGAGTGCTGGGCAGAGACAACGACAGTGTGGACGCGCTGAGGAACAACGGCACCGTTGTCGTGCTTGTACTCAATGGTGACCTGGGTCTTGGTGTCGGGTCGGAGCCAGGGGAGAGACCCGTCGCGGCGGGCAGCGGACATGGCAGCGTTGAGCTTGTGGGCGAAGAGGAGAGTGAGGGGGAAGAGCTCGGGTGTCTCGTCAGTGGCATAACCGAACATGATACCCTGGTCACCGGCACCGAGCTGCTCAAGAGCCTTCTCGTAGTGAAGACCCTGAGCGATATCGGGGGACTGCTGCTCAATAGCGACGAGAAGGTTGCAGGTCTTGTAGTCAAAACCCTTGGCGGAGTCATCGTAGCCGATGTCCTTGATGGCGTCACGGACGACCTTCTGGTAGTCGAGCTTGGCCTGGGTGGTGATCTCGCCGAAGACCATGATCATACCGGTCTTGGTGGCAGTCTCGCAAGCAACCTTGGAGAGGGGATCCTCCCTGAGGCAGGCATCCAGGATAGCGTCGGAAACCTGATCAGCAATCTTGTCGGGGTGACCCTCACCGACGGACTCGGACTTTTTTTTATTGTCAGTGACTGAACTGAATTGAGGGATTATAAAAACCTCGGTACAAGGCCACTGCCAGAGCTCCGATAAGGAGTCGAGCAGAGGCGACTTGCGCGATGGCGGCTCAGGAATGACCTACGGTGAAGAGGAAAGAACCCTCGTTGTAATGCTTCCATGAGGAGAGCTCGGCATGGACACCGTTGACGCCGTTGGTAGCAGACATTGTGAAGTTTGGGGAGAGAGGGGGAGGATGTGGGAGAAGATGTGACGGCTAAAGCTGGACAGACACGAGCAAGTCTGACTGTTTGGTGACGAGAGATGAGGTCACTGAAAAAACGAATTGTTAGATAAACCGACAATAAAGAGCTATAGGAACGAGGACATACCACAGAAGAGAGGCGCGGGAGAAAATAAAAAGAGGATGAAGAAAGAAAGAGTAGAAAAGTTTCGAGCGGGAGCGGGAAGTAGTACCTTAAAGAAGAAAAAAGGCGGGAAGAAGGGGGATGTGCGAATACGTTGTTGCAGGCTTTATTATGAGCGAAGTGGGGGGTGGGAATTTTCCTTACCAAAGATCGGAGAGATAATGTAGCACGGAAAGTTTTTTTTCTTGTTACTTTCTTTTTTTTTTTACTACTCTTGTAGTCAATCACTTGAATGGCCTTAGTCGGGACTTACGCAATGACTTGCTTTGCACCTATATGACTACTATTCTAATGTATCTGTGGAATAATGCCCAATGTTACCAGTACAATAGTTTCTCAAAAGAAAGGCGGGGATCGACAAAAAAACCAAGTCCCTGCTCTTTTTTTTGTTGAACGGCCGTCGGTCGCCGTAGTCTTGAATTTACAGGGTCTCAAGTCTTAAGATGATACCTGATTTAGTGTGAAGCTTAGCGCAAAACTCTTGTACAAAGCCTATCGTGGAGGGCTTTCGGTAGCCGCTATCCTTGGTGACGGAGGGGGGGGGATGACGCCCAGAAGGTAAAAAAAGGTACGTTCTTCGGAAGCCGAAATTTGCAGCAGTATTGCGCCATCGCACCTGCGGCCATTCATCGAGTGCAATTCCATGAACACCTAGGAAGGTACGGTTACAGTCGTCCTTGCTCGTACTCGTCTCCCCGCTTCCCGTCCGTCAATCCCCTCATCTACTAGGTTGGGAATGGATATCCGATGGAAGAAACAACGGGCCATGAGTTGCCGAACCTATCAACCGTAGACCATCCTAAAATAATCCTTGACCAATTCCCTGACTGATTTTCATACACGTGCACCAAAAGATACATAGTTGAGGAGGGTGAAGGTCCCAAAAAGTTATCATGATGGCCTAGTCTAGGCATGATAGCCTCTAGTGCATGTGCAGTATGTGCAAGACAGTACAGCTGGCGGGGCATATGATCTCAGTAGAGAGGGGGCCGGCGCCGGAGCTAGGAGGGGCAGAACGGCGGCGAGGAGACGAAAGGGTGAAAAAAATCCGAACTTTTACCCCACCATTATTCCAGAACATGTCAAAAAAAATCAGCAGGCAGCAAGCTCGTCACCATCACCACATTGAGAAGTGTATCTCTCATCGATACCTAACTACCTACCTAGCTATCTAATCCAACTAATAAGTGGCCGACGGTAAACCTTCGCTAGGCAGTGCATACCACATCTTGTTCTCTTCTGCTAGCCTAGCCCCTCTCAAGCGGGGCTGCTTAGAATCTGTAGCTATCTACCAACCAACCTCTAGCTTCGACTTGCACCTCCAGCACCAAATCGCATCTTGGCTTGTCAACTTTTCAAACAACCTCCAACTGCATATCACCATCTTCAATATGAGCAAGTTTGGCGCCATGATCATGGGCCCTGCGGGCGCGGGCAAGGTATGTGCTTGTCCTTTGCTTTCGAATCCATTCATACATCTATCTATCTATCTGCGTTGAGCCATTGTTCCGCAATACCGCCCGTTTCTGCATTCTTACTCTCATCATTCTGCCTTGGATCGCGTGCTACAATTATGATCCCCAACTTTAATCAATACGCCTCAACTAACTTAATCTGCGTCTAGTCAACATTTTGCGCCGCCCTCATCACCCATCTCAACCTCAACCGACGTTCCGCCTTTTACATCAACCTTGACCCTGCCGCCGAATCCTTTGAGCATGCACCCGATCTCGACATCAAAGAGCTCATTTCCCTCAAAGATGCTATGGAAGAGGTTGGCCTCGGGCCCAATGGTGGCCTTATCTATTGCTTTGAATTCCTCATGGAAAATCTCGACTGGTTGACCGAAGCCCTCGATGGTTTGACGGACGATTATCTCATCATCTTTGACATGCCTGGCCAGATCGAGTTATACACCCACGTCCCTATTCTACCAGCTCTGGTAAAATTTCTGTCCCAGCCAGGTTCTCTCGACATCCGCATGGCCGCTGTCTATCTCCTCGAAGCCACATTCGTCGTCGACCGCGCAAAGTTTTTCTCGGGTACCCTTAGTGCCATGAGTGCTATGCTCATGCTGGAGGTGCCACACATCAACATTCTCTCCAAGATGGATCTCGTCAAGGGCCAGGTCAGGAAGAAGGACCTCAAGCGCTTCCTTACTCCCGACGTAGGCCTCCTTGACGATGACCCTGTCGAGCACGCTCGCCGTATTACAGAAGGTCCTGAAGCCGAAGACGACGAATCAAAGGCACCCGACGAGAAGGAACAAGTGATGAAGGGCGCTAGTTTTCGACGACTGAACCGCGCCGTGGCTGGCTTGATCGAGAGTTTCAGCATGATCAACTATCTCAAGCTGGACGTAACCAACGAGGACAGCGTCGGTGCTATCCTGAGCCACATTGACGACTGCATACAGTTTCACGAAGCTCAGGATCCCAAAGAGCCCAATGACGAGGAATATGAGGATCATGACGATTAGTGTGGATATAATGAATGGCAAGGGGGCAATTTGAGAAAAAGGAATCTTGTGGTATCTTGATAGTAGTATTGCATAGCGCCGGCGTTACTTGTTGCTTCTCACGGTCTGAGACTGAACTGAGCTTGGACGTGTATGTCATTGTCTCAGTTCTCCTCTTTCATCCATCCATTTCCACCTCCTTCGTGACAGGCATAATAACATGTTGACAGTAGGTGTGGTGTTGTGGTCATAACTATGTCCATATTCGGTTTTGGTGTTTCGTTTAACGTATCCCATCTCGTAAAGGTATCCAAATAGTGTCGTATCATATGCAAGACGGTAATTGCTGATGCAATTGTTGAATGTTTGTGCAGTCTGCATGCATCATATCTGCTTGGGGGCTATCGCCTCGATCGTTGTCCAGAGGCCGTGCCTCTTGTTCCGGCCATGCCCTGTTGGGCCTCGTAGCGGTCATACTCCTGCAGCCAAACATCCTTGATAACAGCCAAGTATCCCACGATCTTGCCGCCCATGATGGCCATATCCTTCGCACTCTCCAGGACACCGCGCTCGCAGATCCATGCCGCAATGGCAAGCACGAGGGCCCATGTCGCGATGCGCATCGCCAGACGCGTCCACCACATGAGCAGGCGACGGATCCAGTTGAGGATTATAACAACGGTGGCGAGGACAGCCAGCGACGCGATGACGCCGACGAGGCCCTGGTTTTCTGCGAGAACGACCATGATGCGATCTAATAGAGGCTCCAGAAGAGGCGCAGCCGTGTCGAGAAGATTTTGTGCCTGGGCAAGGACGTTGCGCGCGATGATTTGAACGGGTGAGCGAGGGTGTAGGACGTGTTTTTGAATAGAGTCGGCGAGGTCCGGGGGTAGCAGCGCTGAGAGGAGGTGCATCGCCATCGTAGGGGGTTCCACGGAGGGCATTTCGGTCATGTTTTGTGATGAGAATTCGGTAATGTAGGGTTTGAGATTGATGTTGTTGATGTTGGTGGGTGGGGGAAGGAAATGTTTTGTTTCGTGGCTTTTCTATGCAGGCGTCCAGGGTATTTGTGAGAGGAAAGTTGCGGTCTAAGATATCTACAGTACTACGTAGGCATATAGGGAGGTGGCTAAGGTAAGCATCCCTTTGTTTGCAGTGGTGACTTGATTACACAGAGCAGCCTGCATGTTACATGTGGGTTGTATTTAATACGTTGGTAATGAAAGTAATGTGACTTTGGTCAAGTTTGTGGTTTTTCAGGAGTGACCAACTTGTATATAGTGGTGAAGACTGGCAAATAAATTCTATGCCGAAAGTAAATAGAACCTACATAAATTTCAGAATATAGGTGTAGCTATGGCGTTGAATGAATTGATACGATAGACTGCTACTCCGTACACATCAATTAAATCAACACACGTTTTCCCATACAACATCAAGGGCAATGGCTTTTATTCATAGGTATTCAAGGCCATCTCCTAATACTTCAACCTTGTCACATGTAAAACGGCGCAATTTTAGCGAAGGATCACAGCACGGACCATGATACATCACAAGGCTAGGATACAAGTGTAAGTGAATGAGCTAAGTCGTACATAATTCAAGATAACAAGTCCTCCAAAGATCATAAGATTTAATAATAAATAAATATGCAAATCGCTAGACTCGAAGGGTATCGTCTCATCCAAGACAGGTCTCAACTCCATCTGCTCAAAACCAGAGCATCATATCCCTTATCCCCCCTCCATGTAAAGCGCCATGCAAGAAAAATACCACTTCTTTTACCCCTGGCCCGACAAAAGCATCCCAAAACCCATACATATTTACTCCTCAAGACCTTCGAGAATCCGTCGCGCTGCGTCAATTCTCCTGCGATACATGCGTGACTCTGTACCAGCTCTCGATGATTCTGTCAACCCTAGGACGCACTTCCCGAGACTGGCCACAAGCCTCTCTACCAATATTTGACTTTCTTTGTCGAGCCCTTGCATAGCGGCTGCATTGTCGTTATTCTCCATGCCGCTTAAACTTGCTGCCTCGTTTAAGAGACTCTCCGAGATCTGCTTGAGCCCCGGGTCGGGTGATCCCCCAGGAGTGCTGTCTGCGGGCGTCAAGACTCCGTTGGTACCCTTGGGCTTATCCACGAGCGGGAAGCTTCGATTTGTTCCTACTGATCCGAACGATGCCATGGAAGGTCGATGGCGTGCGTAGGGAGCAGCGCTGCTGGGTCGACGAACCACCGTGTTACGTCGGGGATGATTTTGGTGATGATCGATAGAGCCGTTTCGCGAGGGAGGTCCCGATTGAGGGAACTGGAAGGATCCAAATGTTGCCCGTTTCGAACGTACAGGCACATCCGAGCCCTCTGGCATGTCAACAACCTCAGCGGTCTCTTCAAAATCCGAGTTACGGCTTGTACGACCTTCGTCGGCCGTGGCAAATGTGCGAAAGGATGATATGGTGTCAAGGCTCGACCTTCGTTCGTGGTCAGAGTCGCTGTCAGCATCAGTTGGAGCTGGGGCGGCGATAGGGCCGCGGGTTGTCTCGACAGAATCATCCGAGCTCACACTACCCCAACTCTCTCGTCGACGTTGACTCATCGTTCCCATCGCTGAGTGGAGGAAGAAGTGCTCGTAATCGAAGGCATCTGCACGGTCCTCATGAGACACAGGGTGCTGGATGGCATCGTGATAAGATGACTCGCCACTTTCGCTCTCAAAATCCACAAACTCGTCCTCGTCGTCATCCTGCACATCGTCATTGTCCTCACCATTCTGTAGACCGTAATGCTGTTCCTCATGTTTAATATCCTCCTCCTCCTCCTCCTCCAGATCTCCTTCCCATGTTTCGCCGTCATCATTCATGTCGTCATTTTCTTGTACTTGGGTTTGAAACTCGTCTTTAACATCGGGTTCTTTATCCAACTGAGGGGAAACCCTCTGCTCATGTACCATTACCTCATCCGACGTATTGGGAGCGCGGGTGGCATTCTCAGCCCCAGCATCTACCGTCCTGGTTGATTTCTCGGAAGGTTCCTTGGAATTCTGCTTGGGCGAGATTTGACCACTGGCTTTGTCGTTGGTCGCCTCCTGGTCCCAAGGCGATCGCCAGACAGGAGCATCTAGAGTATCTTGAGATTCCCGAGACTCTGGAAATCCCTGGTCCCATCTCGCGTGGGTGAACGGGCTAGGCGTCCTGAGACTCTGCAAACTACGGCGTTTCATGCTATCGGCCCGGGCTTGCTCCTTAAGACTGGAAATCTTACCCTTGAGATCCTTCATTTGGTCCTTCAGATCACGGACTTGAACAACT
The DNA here is from genome assembly GCA_013623715.1 of Fusarium verrucosum. NCBI lineage: Eukaryota > Fungi > Ascomycota > Sordariomycetes > Hypocreales > Nectriaceae > Fusarium > Fusarium verrucosum. Next base: position 14,416 of record JABFFJ010000464.1, on the reverse strand, counting down.
GATGTGGACCTGGGCATATCTGTGTCTGCTGTGGACCCGGAAGTTGGACTCGGCTGATTGTAGAGACGGGAGCTGCGTCGACTGTCCCCATGTGCGCCGCCTTCATCTTCGCTCAGGGTCTCCATCATCGGATCAAGAGTACTTACGGGGCCCCTGTGAGATGAGGCGCCGTAGTTGATCCCCAGAGCATCAGCGCTCCTGGACGAAGTCAATGGCTGGCGATAACCCCCCGCGGCCCCTAAGGCACTAGCAGAACGTTGCGGGAATCTCGGGCTAGGAAGTTCGTTATGGGAGCTAGTGCCACTGAGATTCCTGGAATGCTTTTGATCCGAGCTCAAATCTCGCAAGGATGTCGCAGGTCGGACAATAGGGGGAGACGGTGTTGATCCATCGGACGTTGGACTAAAGAGTGAGCTTCTTGCTCTGTATAGATTGCCCTCCATTGTCTGCAGCCTTGTCAGCGCCAGATACTTGTTTCAGCGAATGAAGCCTACCGTTAATCTTTTCTTGGCATTTGCTAGAATCTGTTCCGCTCTATCACTAAGAGAACTGGTCGAATAACGGTGTCCTGTAACCTCTTGCGCACGTGCTATGCGCGGAATCTTGTGTTCTCGAGCTGTTCCCTCAACATATGATGAAGCCATGCTCTCCTCATCGTCGCCCTGAAAGCTGACATCGTCGACGCTGACAGCGTCGTCAAAGTCGGCAAAGGGTGCAGCCCGGGTTTGTGAGGTAATCGTGCTATTGGAGTCGAGGGAAGACTTCCTCTCGCGCTGCGCGAGTTGCGACCTCGACTTGATGCGTGACATGGTCATATTAGGTGAAGGGTCCAGGATGTTATCATCGTTGCTGTAAACGGACAAATGCGAATCACGACGTCCTCCCTTTCCCACCACGCTCTCAACTTCTGTCACCTCGCCAATGTCGGATAACATGGTTCCGTTCCCATATATAATGGGTGTTGAAGGGGCAATTGGCCCAGCAGTGAACTGGTTTTGTGAGGTAGGGAGATGAAAGCTCATATTAGTGGCCTGAATATTATTCCACATTGTTATGGGTGAGAGTGAGCGCTCGTCGAGGGAAACATCGCAATCGTAGTCGGGCAAGATCATGTCGGGATTCGTGAGAGTAGGCGATCCAGGGACTGGCCCATAGGTCAGCGAAGAACCCGAGCCAGACTTGCCATGGCGGACATCGCGACCATAGCCAGGGGCGGTCTGCGCTGCCATGATTCGTATCCTTGGTGTGGTCGATGCAAGAGGAGGATCGAGTCGTCAGGTATGTTGAGTGTTCAGTCGGAAGTATTTTGTCTCGTCTCACAGCGCGCCGAAGAAGCTACCGGCAGGTTTTTAGGACACGGTACTGAATAGGCCCCAACGTATCGATCTCAGCTCGGTTGCGCACGCGAGGAGGCTTTGTTGTGTTTCTTGTTTATGTGAGAGTACACGGTTCGTGATTCGACAGGCATCAGAGACAATGTCTCGAGAGTTGAAACCGTGCCAGTGGAAGAGTAGAGTGGCGCAAAAAAAGGAAAAAAAATAGCGATGCCGATCGGACAAGGAAAAGAAAGCAAATACGATAGTCGAGGGAGTAAGGAGCGAATGAACGAACGAGTTCGTACGAGGTTCAGATCAGCAGAGCAAGAACAAAGGCGAAGTTCTATTCGCAAAAGGCGCGGTCAGCCAGAGAACCAATTAGTTAGGCATGTACCGAAGAAACAGCCGTGAGAAAGGACTGAGGAGAGCATCCAAAGTTGGGGAGAATGCAATGGATGGACGGTAATGAACGGACGACTTGAGTGATGGTTATTATGCGCTGCTGGGGTTCTGACCATTAATTGAACGAACTGCATAAGGTACGTACCGCTTTAATTGAACATGCAGTGGACCTACATGAACTCCACAGGCTTGCCACAGGTATAGAACCATACGGAGTAAAGGTACTGTACAGATCATAGGATGACTCTGACAAGAGGCCGTTGAGTTGAGGCCTGATCAACATAAGCAAATCCAGCTGCGATTTTTTTTTTCAGAAGAAAAAACTTCTCATTAATGACAAAGCTTTGGAATAAATTCTTTGCCAGTTTTAGAATCAAGAAACCGCTACGCTACTAACTAAATCAAGGGACCGTTGAGCGAAACAGGAAATACGGGGGAGCCGCCTTTCCTTGTTTTGCGTCTCGTTTGGGGCGCTTAGTTTTCTTTAAATCTCGTTCTGAGCCTTTGATTGGGGCGTTCAACCAAATACCAAACATTGAAACAATGGAATGGTTCATGACGCCGCGTGTATCGAGACACTGACCCACGACACGACACGATTTAAAGGTAAAAAAACATCACACATATTACGTAGTAAAGAGATCTGCAGTGAGAGTCTGGGGTCATACACAATATGTATGCACACGACCACTGTGTTTTGTCCTCCTGAAAGAAAGGGAGGGATACATATGAGAGTGCCTGTAATAGCACATGACGATATCTGCTATCCTCCAATTAGGTTGTATGCTCCGGTACTATGGATAAACGAAGCTGATCGATATGTTGCACCAGGTAATTTCGATTCACGTTAGAGACCAGGATCAAACCTGGAAGACCCAAGGGCTCACTCAAGATAGGGGCGCCAGCTTAACTAACCCACCACTCAGCTGTGATGTGTCCGTTTAGGAAAGTTTCCAGAACTCGTCAAGAATATGAAATCTTAATTAAACTTTGCTACCTCAGGCCAAGAAGCCACCAGTTTTATTCTTTGACAGATGCACTTCGAACCTTTTTAAAAGAGACACGATGTCTCGTCATGCTCAACAAGGATAATCCCACAAGAGCAGACATGCAAGAAAAGCTGTGCAAATGCAATACAACAACGACACATGCGCCATCTTCCAGTCTCAAGATGGGGACCATGGCGCCGCCATGACGGGCAAATATTTTATAAAAACGCCTCTAAAAGTTTATCGAGATGAGCAAGCCTCACAGAGACCAAACTGACAAACGAGAAGAGATCCCGAAAGTAGCAACAAAGCCATCAGCCGACCATCTTTCAATATTCTACTGCTTCGTGACACCACGCCACAAATCTCACAACATAACACGGGCACACACACACACACATGAACAAGATTTCATGGTGAACGGGTTTTCCAAATCATGCCTCCCGGCTTTTTGATATATCCCATCTATGACAACTCCTAATAAAATGCATTTCCTTTCACGGAGCGTTCAACTCCGTCATGTTTTGGTTCTCCATGGTCTAGTCCAAAGCAATCATATCCTTCTTCAAATCCCCTTTCGCTGTGTTCACTAACACTCAGTCGTCGGCGAAAGCCTCAGCTCGGGCCTCGACACTCTTCTCCGACTCATCCTTGGAAGGTCGGTTGGCAATGAGGCGCTAATTGGTCAGTATCACAGACGTTGTCACATGGCAAAGGGCACTTACAACCAAGTTCCTCAAAAGGATAGCAATGGTAACCTTGCCGACGGATGGCACGTAGATGGATGCCTTCTCCTTGATGGCGGGTCCGTCAAAGTTCCTGTACGAGGAGAAGTTGATGCAAACGGCACCGTCGCGGATGAGTTCGGTGGGAACCTTGAAAGACTCGACGGGAACACCTCCAATGACAACATCGCTGAGAGGAAGGCAGTCCTCGAGCTTCCAACCCTCCTTGTCCTCGACCTGGTGGCGGGCCTTCTTGATACCCTCTCCTCGGGTGAAGATCTGGACACCAGTGATGTCGACTGAGTAGACGGTGGCGCCATCGTTGGCGAGGAGGGCAGCAAGAGGTCGGCCGTTGACCTCGGATCGGTTGATGACGGTAATGGTCTTGCCAAAGAGTCGGTTACCAGAGGCCAGGATGGGGTTGTAGATCTGCAGGTACTCGAGGATCTTGACGACAGCGAGAGGGGTGCAAGGGAGGATGGACTTCTTGCGGTTCTCAGGAGGGTCAATAAAGCGAATGTTGTGGTACATGTTGTGGATGTGCTTGTGTCTAAGACCCTCAACGTCCTTACCAAGCTCAACCGACTCCTGGATGTACTTGTCGTGAGTAGGGTTGTTGGGGAAGATGGGGTAGTAGACAATCATGCCGTCGACGTTGTCATCGTCATTGGCCTTCATGATCTCCTCCTCAAGGAGCTCCTTGTCCACATTTCGGAGGTCAAAGTTGAAGCCGCTATGCTATAATTAGCGCCAGGTCAAGGGGCACGCATCACCCGATAGACTGGGCGAGATTTATTCAGGCCACGCAGAGGAATATCTCACTTCTCTTCACAAGTCTTCTTGGACCACTCGGCATACTTAGCAGCATGGGGATCACCGTTGGCGAGGAAAGCAGCCAGTGTAGGCTTGCAAGGGGCTGAGCCTTGAATCTTGGCCAGTGTCTCCTTGACCTCAGTAAGGTAACCCTTGGCGATAGTCTCAGCAGTGATGACCTTGCAGGTCTTGGGAACGGTGGAGGTAGCCATTGTAAAGGTTTTCTCCCATGCGAAAGCAGGTTATTATCTGAGGCCTCATGTTAGTCACGTATATTTCTTATCTCAAATATCTCTCTCTCCTCTCCTCTGTTCTCCTCATGGTCTATCCAGGGTGAGGTGAGCAAGATACACCGAGAACAACCCCACCCTAATATGGCTATGAGCCGTACTACCAGCAATTCTTTTTGGGTGAAGGAGGAATACGATGCCGCCAGAGAAGAATTGGGACATGTGATGGGATGGAAGTACACGACATCTTAGAAAGGTTACATTACATACCTTAAAGAAGACGGGCTGGTTCAACTTTGACCAGAAGCTATAAGTTTGAGGAGAAAGAAGAACAACAATCACAAGCAAGTGTCCCCCACCAAAGAAAACAAAACTCCAACTGACTTTGGAGGGGCATCTTGGAGGAAAAATGTTTGCGCAGAAAAATTCAACCCTCTGCCGTCCACTCAGATTAGAGAATCTGCATTGCCCCTCTTACTGCATACGGTTTAGCGATGTGATGGTAACTTACAACTGAGAAGCCTCGGAAGCAGTCTAATGCTCTCCAGATTTAACTCATAATTGTCTCAAGACAAGGTAAACTCCGACTATATTTGTAAACGGCGACTGGCCAAAATCAGTTTGAGGATAAGAAGAAAGAAATGCGTGGTAAACTCTAAGCAGGTACCTAGGTATGCAAGGAGGATTAAATAATGCGTCTAACTACCTAGGTAAGTATCAAGCTGAAATTCGACCTTCCCTTCTGCCGATTTCGGCTCTTGCTTAGACGCTCAAGTTGGTTCCACCTGCGACATTGTCAATTGGCAGTGCAAACCAAGTATCGCTTCTGCTAACGTTAACTGACAGCTCAACATGCTTCCAGAAAAAGAGTCGACAACCCCAGGAAGCCAAGATATGGGACGGCACAGAATTCTTCCAAGGCACAGAACCCTAAACTTAATGCCGTTCAGTGCTTGTAGTGGTTGCGCAAAGACGCCCAGTGGCTGTTTGGCGCTGTTGCCCAGGATTTGGACAGTTCCAGGCCTTTTTGCACTACAATAAGCATTCCAGAGTTGGGGGAGGTCCCAGCTGATGGGCGCAGAAGCAAGTGTTTATGTATCTGTTCAATTCCTTCTGGATGCTGATTGAGAAGCATACCCCGTACTGATCCGCCAATTCCTTCACCATGTTATCAACAATAGAGGAACCACTTCAACGACGATAGTCTATCTATGATCTTCTAGGCGACTAGAATGAATACTTTCCCGCGCCATTCAGAAGCCTTCTTCCAAAGGTCAAACGTCATGCAGAACCCCTGGGCCAACCGTTGACACGACACCACTGCATTGCAACGCCCGCGACAAGATAGGATACTTCCCTAGCGCCTTGTCATATCTGCCTCAATCTTTAAACTTTTGGCCCAAGAATCTGGTTCTTTCGAGTTCGAACCGCCTTCTTATCTCTGTTCATTCACGGCCTGTCTCCCTTTATCAGGCTGCCAATCTATATATATAGCCCCTACCCCGCCACCTCCTGCTCCGCGGAGATTCGCATTTCAGCACCCCAAATATCACCACGGCCTTATCTCAACCGACTGGGTGCTAGCCAGGCCCCCCTGGACAAGCCACACTCCAGCGGCTCGGGGATCGCTGTTCCTTATCGCGGCTCTTGTCTGATCGCCCTGCTGCAGTCGACCCCTGGCCAATGGCATATTGGATATTTGACCACGAACCATCAGCTTATCATTCTACCTACCTACCTAGGTGGACAGCTTGGCTTGCAGCTAGGATAGTAGCTTCGGTACATGGCCGTCCAGGAGACTCAACGCCTGATGATACTGCAGGCCTTATCTCGCCATGCCATGCTCAAGCGAGGACGCGTCCTGTCTTCCGACTTGCATTCTTTGAGGCATGGAACCCAAGAAAAAAGCATATGCAAATGTCATTCCACTTGTCCGAATCGTTATCTATGCCGTTGAATTGAGTTCCGAAAACTGGTTGGCCGTTCTCACCCGCTCGCTTGACTGATTACGCCTCGACACTTAAAAGTCACACAGGACATGTTAGGAGCTCATTGTATGATCGCCTGAAACACCAGAAGAATTCTCGAATATTACACAACATCACTGGACATATATATATATTTCAAAGATCGGGTGCCTTGCCAATGCCGATCGTTTACCGTTGCGAGGCCTCGTCGTTATCAACCTATCGGCCACTGAGACTCTGTAACACTGCATTACAACGGGCCGCTCTTAGCCCCCGTTCATCAGCCCAGTTCTTATCGGATTAACGAGAAATTGTGTGCATGAATCTGGTTTGAGCATCTCCGGGCTCCGGACTATCGCTGCCCTGCTCACTCACTACCGTCTTGAGACAAGACAGCCAGATAGACTTGTTATCGGCTCAGATTCCCACAGAAAAGAACCAGGAGATCCGGAGATACAGTTTTCAAGATTCTTGTCGATCTGGGGTCGTGGAGTATACAATATACTCATTCTATATATGTCCTAAAGATTGTCCATTTCAAAAAGAGATATTCATCAAACTCGACATCGACAAGCAACACAGAGACAAACAGAAACCCCATAGTTCTTAAGAATTATCTCTGTCGTTTTCAAAAGAGCCAAATTGGTTGTCCTGTCGTTCACCAATCTCATCGACAAAATTGTTCACGATGGGTTTTCAAATCGCCCACCTGTGGAAGACCCCTGAGGTCAACCCCATCAGCCGAAAAGCACGAAGTGTGCCTATACTCAACCCTATCAACGTCTACGGCCGAGTATTCACTTTCTCATGGCTCGGTTTCATGATTGCCTTTTGGGCATGGTGAGTATCAAAATTCAAATGTTGGCGTTTTGATATACTGACTAGAATTTTAGGTACACCTTCCCACCCCTATTGACTGTCACTATCAAAGAAGATCTTCACCTTACACCGGCTCAAATCGCAAACTCCAACATCGTTTCTCTCTCTGCCACTTTCTTCCTCCGATTCTTGACCGGCCCTCTTTGCGATCAGTACGGACCTCGACGCGTCTTCGCTTTCCTGATCCTTCTTGGTTGCCTACCTATCGGCCTCGCACCACTTGTCACCAGCGCCACCGGTCTATATGTCTCTCGATTCTTCATTGGTGTTCTCGGTGCTACATTCGTTCCTTGCCAGGTTTGGTGCACTGGATTCTTTGACAAGAATGTTGTTGGCACTGCCAATGCTCTCGCTGGTGGATGGGGTAATGCCGGTGGTGGAATGTAAGTCAACTATCAAGACACTTGAGTCTCTCGGCCTTCTTACAAAACAAGACTGACATTTGGAATAGAACTTACTTCATCATGCCCGCTGTCTTTGACTCCTTGGTCGCTCACCAGGGCATGACCCCTTCCAAGGCCTGGAGGGTTACCTTTATTGTCCCTCTGATCTGCTTGATTGTATGCGGTCTTGGTATGCTGTTTCTCTGCCCGGACAGCCCTATGGGCTCTTGGGAAGATCAGACCATGCTTGTTCGCAAGAACATGGAAGCTCATGGCTTGTCCAGTTCTGGTGAAGTTACTCCCATTGATGCGTCTCACCGCTCAGCCTTGGACGAAGAGAAGAACACCGGCCAGGAGAGAGATGTCAAGGTTGGTGACCACGAGCACCCAATCTCACGCAACGAGGCCGTAGAGTTTGCCAAGGGAGAAGTCATCGTCAAGCCCACATTACGCGATGCGCTCCGTGTCAGCTACTCCCCTCAGACCATTTTTCACGTCGCCACCTATGCATGCTCCTTTGGTGGCGAGCTTGCTATCAACGCCATTCTGAGCTCCTACTTCAAGAAGAACTTCCCACATCTCGATCAAACCAAGGCCAGCAACTACGCCGCCATATTTGGTTTCCTGAACTTCCTTAACCGGCCTATTGGCGGCGTCATCGCCGACATCCTGTACAACAAGTGCGGTCGCAGCCTGTGGCTCAAGAAGGCCTGGATCGTCGCTTGCGGTATCATAACTGGCGCCCTTCTCATTGTAATTGGAAAGGTAAATCCATCCGAGGCCAACGGTAGCAGCATCGGTGCCCTGGTTGGTCTTGTTGTGGTCATGTCCATTTTCATCGAGGCTGGTAACGGTGCCAACTTTGCCCTTGTACCTCACGTCCACCCTTCTGCCAACGGTATCCTCTCGGGTCTTACTGGAGGTGGTGGTAACATTGGTGGTGTTGCCTTTGCTGTTGTCTTCCGCTTCATGCACGGTGGCAACGATTATGCCATGGGTCTCTGGGTCATTGGCATCATCACTATTGTTCTGAACTTGGCAGTTTGCTGGATTCCTCCCCTGCCCAGGGGCCAGATTGGTGGCCACTAAGTGTAGAGTTGGAGTGTGTTAGAAAAGAAAAATAAGCACAAATGGGATAGACGGAAATTTCATGATGTTTATTACTGGGTTTAAATGACGAGCGGGCGCAAATTGGAATTGGTCATGAAATGGGTATGGAACAGGAAGGATATCCCGTTGCATCAGACAACGATATGGGATTTTTATTTCATGAATACTATTGGATTATAATTGATCAAGATTCTTCTCACCTACCTTTATCTTTGATTGGCCATGTGATGCAACATGTTTCGAGCTATACACAACTGCAGGGCTGCTGTGTCATCTGCAACCAACAAGTTGACAACCGCCGATCAGTTGCCCATCCATCTCTCCAACACCAAGAACATGACCAAATGACGTGTAAACTAAGACACTGGATGTAAACCTGTTCCTGGCGATCAGAAGCCACAAACGCCGCGCACGTTTGACAGAGAGACAAGAGGCGCGCTACAGTAACACAGGGTGAGAAACGGGCTTTTTCTCATGTTTCTACACAAGAAGTTGTGAGACGGGACACGATTCTGAGACCTGCGTACGCAATCAACGACACGCCGAGTTTTTTTGAAGTCTGTTACTGGATCGACGTGACGACGAGACTTGGCATGTGTTTCTTATAAATAGGTGTTCATTGCATGATTGCTCATGCCGTCAAAATGTTTCGAGGTGGGATATTAATAGACGCAAGAAACCGACGCAAGAAACACAACGCTGGGCACTACACACAGACAGCTTCCATTATAAATAACCCAGCACCAAAACACCCCTTGCACCAACTCACAGCAAGGGCATCATCTCACGCATTTGATCAACAGGGGGCACACAACAATAAATACCTACGGGGAACGAACTATCTTTAGTCACCCTCACAACATGCGCATTCCAGTCCAAGGCGGGAGGGATGAGGCAGCAAGCTCATGCCAAGCCAGCCACTCCCGGGAGCGGTTGAAACGGACAATGACGGGTTTGCAATGTTTAAACATTCCATTCTACATGCAGTAGGTCTTGTGTAATGGATGGATGGTTGTGTGTGGGGGTGTGTGCGTGGCTATATCTGGTTGAGACGGGACGACATACGCCGAACGGATGGCTCATGTCGAGTTTCTACAGTACAAAATAAGAAATGATATGAGCCTCATATGACAAGGATATGGTGCATTATATACTCGAAACAGCGGGCACAGACAAACGACTGACTCGGTGTCTGTTCACCCAAATAAAGAACGCAGTTGTCGTGTAGCTTAGATTAACTCAGTACCGCCCTAACACATACATACAAGGTTACATCCTGGTCGTTTCATCCCATGAAAATCTTCATCGAGAGTAACAAACTAGCAGTTACAAAAACCACTCATACGAAGAACATGGCAATCATAATTTAGTTTTCAAACAAAGTAGATATTGCAGCACTAACACTAGTGGATGGGAATCTCTTAGGAAAACAAAAGCTGGGTCATATGTCTATTAGACGTAGCGGCGAAGGAACACAGGCAGCTACATCAGAGGAACTTGATCGAGACAAATAACCCAGGTGGGTTTTATAGTTTTTCCTCAATACATTAACAATCCAGAAAACCTTCCAACTCATAGATACCAACAAAAGAAGCAACGTATGTGCGCAACAAGCCGGATATACCCAGACTGCTCCATACCTGAAGAAACGAGTAACCCTCTAAATGCAGTCATGAAGTCATGACGCCACGCAGGAACCGATATTATTATATTGGTGCGCGGCCTCGCTTACAGAGCGAAAGCGGCCATGACGAGACCAGCGACAACGGCAACGGGAGCGCCGAAGCGGGCAGCACCGGAGACGGGGACGGGGGTAGGGGTGACAGGAGGCTGAGCAGCGGGCTCAGTGGGAACAACAGGAGGCTGAGCGGGAGCAGTGTAGGCGGGAGGGTTGGGGGAGGTGCCGTTGGAGGGAGGAGCAGGGGGAGCAGGGTAGGTGGTCTTGACAACGGGGACGAAGGTGGTGGGAGCACCAGAGGTACCGTTGCAAGGGACGGTGACGGTGGCCTCAACAGCGACGGTGGTCTCAGCGACGGGGTACTCGGCCTTGGTGGTAACGGCAGGGACCTCGTAGTCGTTCTTGGTCTGCTTGGGCTCCTCCTTCTTAGGCTCCTCCTTCTTGGGCTCCTCCTTCTTACCGCCGGCAATCTTGAAGGGGAAAGAGTACTGGAAAACCTCAGGGTTCTCCTCGAGCTTGAGGACGAGACCGTAGACGTTCTTGTCACCGAGGCTGGAGTCAATGGCCCACTTGTAGGAAGCAGCGTCGTTGCTGATGCCAGCTGGAGATGTGTCAGTAAACTTGATGGCTAGATTTGCGGTGTCTGTGTTACTCACTGGCGATGGTCTTGATGGGCTCCTGAGTGGACTGGGTAGCACCACCGATCAGAGAGATGGAGATCTTCTTGCCGGCGTACTTGGCGGGAGCCTGCCAGGTGATGTCGAGGGTCTGGCCGGCGGAAACCTGCTGCCAGTTGGTGGGGGTGAGGACAGGGTCGAAGTCAGCGACCTGGGCGAGAGCCTGGGCGGCGAAAGCCATGAGGGCAGCGGCGGAGATGGTGAACTGCATCTTGAATGTTGGTTTTAGGAATTACGGTATATGGTAATTGTATCGAAAGAAAAAAAGGTGGTTTGGGGGGTTTATAATAGGGAGCTGAAGCAACCTAAAATTATTAAGTTTAAGAAAAGAGTGTGGTAGGCTGAAAGCCGAAAAGAATGACTGGTATGAAGTTGTGGATGGTGAAGAGAGAGAGAAAAAAGAAGAAGAAGCAGAGGATCAAGCCGGGCTTTTGTGATAAATGCCAGAGGGGGACTGGGTGTGGCATCAGAGCAGAGAGGGGTGGGGATTCAGGGTACGTACCCTCGAACAGTTTCCAGACTGGGCCAACCCCTGTGGGACCATTGAGCGCCAAGCGCGACGCTAAGGCAGGTACCATGCTGACCCTCCATCGAAGTGCCCACCACACCTTCCAGCCCAGGCCGCCCGTGCCTTACAGTTGCTTACAGGAGTCATTGGGTACCTGCTGCGCCTGGCTGTTCCTGCGTCGGCGCTTCCAGCAAGGCAGCACAATCAATTCTCCCCCACAATAGGCGGATTGCTGGTCGGTGAGCGCGTGTTCAACGGCTAAAGGAACTAGTCCAGGGGCAAATTCGAAAATCGGCGCGACCAGGCATTGAATCTTAAGATTCAATTCACAAAGCAGCTTGTTAATTGGCAGTGCTCTTAATGCACCCCTGAGCTGCCTACCTATTGCACTGAAGTCCTCATGTGAGCGGAACGTCCCCCGAGAATGCGAGAATCTATCCAATCTGTTATGCAATCCGGTCCAGACCGATCACGGTTAGCAGTTCATCTGCTAAGTGCACAAGGCTTATTAGCCAGGGGAATTTCCCCAGTGATTCGCCAAAGTATCCGTGGTTTATTATTTTCCTTTCCTTGGGGATGAATTGCGAATCTGTAAACATGTCTCTGGCTGTGTCTCGTCCGTTCCGTCTTCCCGTACCCATCGCTAATAGCAGCCAGGTATGCGGGCCCTTCCTATCTAAGAGGGCATTGAATGAGATCGGACCATAGGACCGAAATACCTGGGATCCGTGCTGCTGCATCTGAATTTGCACCTGTAGGTACCTACTTGGAGTGCTACGTAGTAGGCAAAATTTCCCTCGTCAGCTTTCGTCTGAAAAGGTGGATGTAATTAAACTCGAGCGGGCGACGTTCTCTCAATTGGCTACACGCGGGGGGCCATGTCGGGGCGATTCAGAGACCCCTGCTGGAGGACATGGGATTAGCCCGTAACGTTGGTTCTTATCCAACTCCTTTCCTCTCGGGGAATGACTGGCTGATCCTTTTGCCGACTCATGACCCATGTAGGGTGCTCATCGAGACCGTTTCCCATGTTGGATGTAACAAGATTACCCAGTATCAACTCCAGGGCCTCAGGGGTGCCCCGAGATTATATGGCTATTCTTGTCTATCGCGAGACTTGCGGTGCATTCGCTCGCTTGCTGTGTTTTTTGACTTGTTGTCTTGCATTCCAGTCCTTGGCAGAGCTGGAACGGCATCAGTGCCTTTTCTAACTGCCTTCTTTTCTGGAACAATTTACGTCAACATGAAAACCGGCTTGAAACGGTGAGAGGTAATTCAACGTGCCAGACGATCCTATCCGACACACCCGTTCTATCTATGTATGTACATACGAATAATCTGTACTGACAGAAATTCCACAGAACCCCTCCCCGGTATAGAGTTACGGATGAAACGCCCCAGCAGAACTTAGAACCGGGTTGACAACTCCCCCATAAAATGCATTGTATTGCGTCTAGGTATCCGTAAGCAAGGCTCCGTTTCCACTCTGTGCCTCCTGGCTGCTGCAGTAACTGGATATCATGCCCAATGGGGGAGTCCCCGAAGAGGTTCAGCGGATGGGTTAGAGTTTCGCAGAAGCTCCTAAATCTATTCTAGCATTCAAGCTTGATGCTGGTTGACCATCCTAATGCAACTTCCAAGCTTCTTAGTGTTGATGAGGGTAATTTCTGAAAAGCTTATTGTGAAATTTGACCTGTATGCCACACTCGATAGTTTCGACACTGCTTTTTTCAACGAATTGGACCAATTAAGGAAATAATCATCCATAGGCCCTGCGTAGCCGCTGTGGCTCTCGTAGGGCTGCCTATTTCTGTGCTGGCTTGGCATGGGCCTAGTCACCTTGATATCAAATAGGCGAGTTCGGCGCACAACAGCTCCAGTAACGAAGGGGAGCCTGCTACTCGCACTGCTACGTGGTATGTGCTGCTTGGCGATCATTTGTGACGTGGAAGTCAAAGCAAATTAGGTCGTTGAAACGGCGATGGGGCAATATCGCACCATCTTCGATCTGCCGGCATAGTTGTTGATGATGGCAATCAAACTGAACTCGACACGAGCACACGAGCAACAACTGCTTGCATGACATAACAATCACACATCTCGCTCTAAAGACGGGATGGTCGGTTCATCTATATGAGATCGCCTCAACCAGAGTTCAATAGCCGAGTGACGATACCCAGCACGATACATAGCAACTCATTCAAAACTGAGCGATCAATAATCCCCTCATGGTCAATGCGTTTCTGGACCCGATGTACGAGATGGGTCAACTCATCTACTGGCCCCTTGTGCAAGGACGTCGCCCACTCCGCTTCGATAATGCCCTGACGCCAGAACATTTGGGCTGTTGCTTGCTTGCTGACTCTTCCGTCCACCAATTGAACCGCTAGTTAAGCCGCATCTAATCTGCGATACTCTCGAAAGGTTTGCCTCGACAATGAACGGTGAGTCCTAGTTTAATAGGCATGAGAATGACGTGCTCCGAGAGGCGTGTGCTGAATGACACTGCCAGCCTTGTTCCAAGGAGAATAACGAATTAGCGAGCAAAAGATCATATACTGATCTCAGCAACTTCATGAGTCGCCTATCAACATCTCGATGCACAGAAAGAACTAACAAGTGTAATAAATCAAGCCATTGGGTATCTACATACCAATTCAATGCAAACGCCAGAGCCGTCGTTGATTAAGGCCCTAATCTATACGAAACGTCCGGTCACATATACAATCCGGCACCTAT
>JABFFJ010000463.1:0-20893 GCA_013623715.1 Fusarium verrucosum | reverse complement strand
TATATATGACCGGACGTTTTGTATAGATTAGGGCCTAAATGTGTGTTCCAGAGAATGAGCATAAAGCACTTTATCCAACACCCGCACCAGCCGTTGACCAAGCCATAGCTTCGGCTGGGGCGATATTAATGGGGGATCTCGCTGGGACCTTACACAGACCCAGACCCAGGCCCTCCCTGTCTGTCTGTCTGTACTAATAATGGACCTTGCTTGTCTCACGCTCCTCGCCGGACCACTTGTGCCACTTGCTGGGAACGTGCTGAGCAGCAAGCACAGAGGCCATCCGTTATTTCGAAGTGACAGGACAGACAACAACACATCACGGTGTTGCTTCCGCTTGAAGCCCGGTTTGACTGATATCAGGTACAAACAGAGATATAATAGCAGATAAAGAAAGGGACAACTCATCCAGTCACCATCGGTGATGCGTGCCGTCTTCCACCTGGCCACTGCATCAAGCATGCATGTTGCCGAGTGAAGCATGTTGATGCAGACGGATACAACATCCCGCATACAGATGCAGGCACACCCACAGATACAGATGATTGACGCCTCATATCGTCTGCAGTGTTGCACTCGCAGCGTGGCCGCCCCATCGGGACCATCACCTTGGGGTACGATAACTCCATTCCTAGGTTCTCGTCTTTTTATCTCTATTTAGTGAGCCGCAAACTCGAAGCTACCCGGCGGACGACAAGCACTCCAAACAACATCAATCGTCTTGAGCTCTGTTGGAGGTGTTGGCTCGCTCAGCTAATGTGACCCCTCGATCCTTAGTTGATGGAGTAAAGACGGGACCAAGTGGGTACTGTATGTTATAGGGACGGGAGGAAGCCCTGGCCTGGCTCCTGGAGGTTGGGCTGGGATAAAACCTGACACCAACTAACGATACCTGGGCACGCACCGCGAACAGAGTATCCGTGGAACAGGAGGTGGGGTGAAGCGCATATCCATATCCGAATGATACATGATGAACCCTGGTCTGACCTTGAAAAGAGCACAACACAACGGAGGGCATCAGCAACACAACCATAATGGCCCGTGGATCCGCTGGTGTCGAGGCTTCCTTCATTCATCCATCCAGTGCTCGTTCGCCTGAAACCTCCCAGGCTGACAAGAGTCAGAGAGAAAACAGACTTGGCCAGACTCAGAACACAGTCTACGTATCTGTACTGTGCCGCTTCTAGATGCGTTGATGGCTTCCCGTTGATGGGTGTATCTATCGAATAACAGTGCTTGGAGAAAGCGACGGTGTGCGCCTCAAGATCGACGGCTTGCTTGCTTGCGGAATCTCAATTTCATTAGCACCTCGAAAGTCAGATCAGCCATCTGTCAGGTACCGTGCAGCACAAGTACGGTACATTTGTTGGTATCTGCTTGGACGGTTATGAGATGCCTTCCGAGAGAGAACAGACCGAATTGGCTGCCAGACTGGTTATAGTTTGATGATGGATAGCATTGAATGGATTATGTTGTCGTTCGTTCAGATGATATCCATTCTATGTATGCAATAACCCATGTCATCAGCCCCAGTTATGTGATGTGCAATGCTGTAGCTACACCTTGTAAGTGAAGATGGATGAATGCAGTCGAGATAGAAGCCAGCGGTGAGTCGCCCGTCTCAATTTGAGAGGATGATGGACTCACGCTTCCAGCGGATGAATACCGGGCGCATTTTTCAGTGGTCCCCTAAAAAGAAAATCCCTACCCCACGGCTTTAGGCGCGTGGACGGTGTGGCAGCCCCGAGCCAGACCAGGAAACCCCCTGGACAGCCACCCACTGAAAGAAGATGGAAGTCGCCCTTCTCCAACTTTTGGTGATTTTGGTCCTGGACCCTAAAATCAATGGATCTCTCTCTCTCTCACAAACCAAACTCTCAAGACGAACGGCTTCAGGTACCCTGCTTTGACACCCCGGTCTGGTCGATTTTCTATGGCGCATCGCTGGCTTTGGTCTGAAAACGAGGTAGCTAATACCAACGCCCGCAGGTACCTGTACCTTTGATCATCCACGTTCCTCGCAAGACAACCCAATACGGTACTGTACTTTTATACTGTACCTACCTAAAAGTTAGGTATTGCATGAGCACAGATCGACACTGAATCCTCGTTCTTTCTCCTCGGCTGGGCCATCTTCTCATCTCATCCATCCTTCTACCTACGTACTCTCGCTATCACGGCCTTTTCCCATTCCCATTCCCTTCGTTTTCTTCTTCTTTGGCTCGAGGTGGCTTTCCTGGAGTTCTTGCATCCCCTCTCATCCCTTTGTTACATAACCTACCTTAGGTTTTGAGTTGACCGTTGGCCTGCCCGTCCGTCCCTCCACTTTAAACTAGCATCTGGCTCCCGTTACGTTACGTACAACCACCACCACAACCGGCGCTGGCTCATCGCTACTATCTACAGTGTTGCTGCCCGCGCTTTCTCGATCGCATCCCTTGTATTCATTCACCTTATTTCGAGTCCCCCTTTTGTTCAGATTTGGTCTCGAATAGACACACTGGTCACCTGATCGTAAGTCCTCCACAGCTCGCCCTACCTTCATTGCGGTCTTCGTACTCGCCTGATAAAAAAAGGCCCTGGCACGTCCTCTCGTTCATGTCCTAACTAACTGAAACCCCAGCAACCCCAACTTGGTTTTGTCTTGTCGATCGCCCACCTCATCAGACCAAAACCAAATCAAGACGAACACACACCGACGACTGGCTTGATTGCTCTCTCCTGCGAACCTCCATTCGCTTCAGTCCTGCCCGTCTGTGGCCTAAACACCACGATTGACATGTCATGGAGACCTCATCGACCCCTCTCGCCGATTATTTCTGGATCGCCGGTGTAGAGTCGGTGTCCTACCACGATTCCAACTCCCAGCCCGCACCCGTTGTTGTTCCCGTCGAGTCCACCATTGTCGAGGATGCCGAGTCTGACGATGAAGACACAAATGGCGGCCGACCAAAGTCAAAGGCACAGCACTCGCGCCAAAACTCAAACAGCCGCATATCTAGGATATCTCTCACCGACCGCACCTCCACGCACACTCTCGACGAGACAGACGGAAACACCAAGAGTAACCGCAGCAGCGCCACTATTCGTGCAGTGAACCTTCCCAGTTTTACCACTCTCAATGGCAACAGCAACAGCAATGGCCAGAGTGCCGGTCCCAGTACCACCCCAGGCGAGGGCTCATCGTTCTTGGATAACTTCGATTTTGACAAGGCTCTGGTCAAGTTTGCAGCTGAGCGAGAGGTCTTTCTCGAGGACCTGACCTTCAGCGCAGGCGCAAGAGTGCAAGCTCGAGCACCAATGGTGAATCCTCGAACAGAAAGGATCAAGGCAGAGGAAAGCGACACCGGCAGACTGAGTCCTCTCCGGAGCATTAAGGGTAGCATCCGCCGCAAGATGAGCTTTAGGGATATGAACAGCGTGCGCAAGCAACCCAGCCACAGGATCAGCACAAACCGCGCAGGTTCGTATTCGTCCTCTTTTGAGATTTGGCCTTATCATACGGTCATGCCAGTACAGAAACGTTGGCTAACCTACAATCACAGCCTCGATCCGAACAACGAGACGGCTCAGCAATTACAACTCCGTAATACCACCCCCCGAACCTCTTAACACCGATCCCGATATGCATCCTCTCAAACGACGATTTGAGCCGGTTCTTTTGGACCGATATCCTCCTCAGGAGGCCACAGACGAGATTTCTCGACGTGGAAAGTTTCCTGACTATGTGCCCATGTTTGCTTTCCCCAACGACATTCAGATTGTTTCGTCCGATGACCGACCACGATCCACATGGCATGGTTTTACCATGACCTCAGACAACAACTCCAAGTTATACGGAATCACCATCATCATCTGGACTGCTCTCAATGCCCAGGTGGCGGAGGAAGTGGAAAAGAGGTGCGAGCAATGGCGCCAGAGCCACATGTCCGAAGAAGAGCGAGAGCTGGCAGCCAGCTTGGGAGTTCGTTTGGCTGGTGAACGCACTCACCTCTCACAGCTCCTTGCTAAACTTCCTACAATTCCATCAGGCTCTCCAGCCCGTGAGAGGCTTGAGGACGAGATCAGCACCGTAGAAGAAAAGATTACCCTCATGACGGACATGCTTAGGCCCCTCAGACACGGCGCCGCGTCCAAAATCGAGGGGCTTACTGCCGGCGAGAGTGGCTTGTGGACGCCTCGTGCATATGGCATATTGGGCCGAGATCCAGCCAACATGTCCTTCTGGAAAGAATGGTTGAAGGCTATCGTCACGCCCATGACGGATGGCGCTGTCCTGAGGATTCCTCCAAGCTCACCCAACGTGGGACGCTGGCAACCTCTAGAACGATACGTCGTAAATCTATGCACAGAAGCGTTCAACCCCATAGGATCCAAGACTCAGGTTGAACTTGGAGTGCGAGAGTTGCGCCTTTATTCTCGAAAGGAGGCTGACAATGAGATTCCTGGCTCGCGGTCAATCGACCTCTATGCCCTATTCCGTTGCTTGTCTCTGGAGAACATTGTCGCTTTGTTCGAGTATGCCATGTCTGAATCCCGAATCATCTTCCTCTCGTCTCACACCAGCATGCTGCACCTCGCCTGCCATGCTTTGGCAAACCTGCTCTACCCCCTGAAATGGGCGAGCATTTTTATCCCCATCCTTCCTGCGCGACTATTGTCGGCTCTCGAAGCGCCTTGCCCATACATCGTCGGTATCGAGCGACGTTACGATAGAATCGAACTCCCCGAGGACGATTATGTGCTCGTTGACTTGGACAAGGACACCATCGATGCTACCTCACAGCCTGTTCGACTTCCTCGTCAAGCCCGCAGGAAGCTCATGTCTCTGCTGCAAGTCGCGGCCCCTCATAAGCTTCGATATGGAGTCACAACGGGACCTCCTCCTTATGCCATGGAATCATTCCCGTACGACGCCTTCTCCACCGAGAATGCCACGCTATTTAGATCCGCAACCCCCAAGAGCACTATAGGCAAATGGGTGACACAGAGCTCATCAGGATTTGGAGAACCCGACCCGCCAAACGAGGTCCTGCCACCAATTTTCAACGCTTTTGCCTCGGCAAGGGTTGACAATGGTAAATCAGACCGGCCTACCACAGCCAAGTCTGGCAAGACCAGTCCTCAGTCGTCTATATCCCCTGTTTCGGTAAACTTCCCTCCAATGCCCTCTACGCCAGTATCTCGCAGTGACTCTGGCTTTGCCCTGGCAGCCACCCTTCGAGAAAAGCGTTCGGCACATTTTGGTGAGGAAAAGACGCGGCGCAGCTCCTCATTTGGCATTGACAAACACCCATACCACAAGCCAAACCTCCCCTTCCTCGGCGGCCACCAGGCGAACCTGTCAATCTCAGCCATCTCGGTCGATTCTCTGAATTCCCTTCAGGCCGGTGGTTATGGAAACGGATATGCTCCATCGACCTATGCACAGTCAACTATTGCGGCATCAACCATCATGCCCAGCATGCAGATCCAGCCTGTACATAACACAGAGACAACCGTCTGGGTCGAAGGTCATTGCTTTAACTGGATTCCCAAAGACAATACTTCGATATGCAATATTTGCAATGACCATGCCGAGGGAGATGGTGTCTATAAGTGTACAGGCTGCAAAGTCGTCTCTCATGGCAGATGTCTTGGCCATGCTTCGCTTGTCTGCCCTGAAGCATTCCATGCTGACCGCGTCCGGGCGGCATTTGTCCGTTGTCTTGCAAGTCTCTTGTATACCTACCGCAAGTACCTTGGAAGACCTACGAAGCAGCAAAAGACCAATGGCCAGCTGTATGCCTTTGATATGGACGGTTTCATCAAGAGTCTCCCGAGTGATCAGCACGACTATGCCACCATGATGCGAGAAACACAGTGTAAGTTTATTTTCTGCTCCTTTTGACGTTTGAACGGTTTGATTCTAACACCAACTCAAAAGGTTTCAACGAATTTATCCATGATCGAGAGATGCAGCCAGCAAATAACGCCTCGATTCGCGTGTTTGATGAGATCATTATGGCTAAGAAGGCCCGAGGCCGTACCGGTCTATCGACCAGTCTCTCCCGGCTCTCGACGATCCGTGCCTCTCACGGTGCCTCTACCTATGGTGGCTTTGGTCCTCCACGCGGAGGCCCCAATAGCAAGATCCCCGCTTTCCTTGGGGACACATCCGATCACATCTGGCGGACTGCTTCAGTACCGCTGCCCAAGGGTAACTTTCCAGGAGAGTACCGAACCGTCGTTACCCGAACTCCGGCACGTCTCGATCGATCTCTCATGCGGGAGCCTCGTTCGATTCAGGGCCTGCCTCGTGTTGAGGTACGAGGCACTCGTGGTCTGATTCGAAAGCAAGTTCCCAATATGCTTGGCACAACCCCACCAACATGAGAATGGAGTTTTCAGGGACCAATGAGTTAATGAGCAACTTCTCATGATGATTGGGGAAAGACTACCTACATATAAACTCGAGTAATCCTCACCTTGGGCAAGCGAGGATATATTCAAACGAAACAAACAAAATAAAACAAAAACAACCGAAGAATTTGTCATGTACGATACCGTGTTTTGTAATAATCTAGGGTCACGATGTCATGGGGAGGTCAAAAGTGGATACAATTCTGGCCAAGAAGTTATCGACTAGATGAGAAAAAATACAGGCGAGAGGGGACCATGAGCAGTAGATCTGGTCGATGTTGTCACATAGGCATGGACAGTACAGAGTGAGCAAAAGACGACGCAAAGGAAATAAAGGAAGAGAGAAAGAGGGGGCATTGCATCTCGTCTATCATAGACAAGTATTTGGATTCGATTCCCAATCTGCTCGATATGACTGGATGCTTTGGTTCGTCATTTCTCAACTAGGGCATTGCAGGCATATATGCATAGCATACATAATAGGTATCATCAGCATCAGCATCAATCAGCATAGGGGGCAGGAGTGTTACGTTGCACTTTGTTGAGGCTTAGGGGGGTCGGAGTTGGAGGCTATGATATGGGTTTCATACAAAGAAATTCGTTGATAACTAACTGTTTGATCCCTATGGGAACGCAAACCTAAAATGCAATTCTTGGGCGTTAACCTTTGCTCCTTCAATCTTGTTGAGCTTCTACTAGCAAAGATACTCTCATCCTGTCCTGTCCTTCCTAATATGATGCCGACACTTTTCTCGTTCTAGGTGGTCCTGCGCAGCTTCTCCGCCTTCTAGGCATTAAGGTCCAGGTCCTCCCAGTGAATGTCCTTGAGAATCTTTCCAACCAGGGTAGAATAACGCAAATGTCCGCTCACAAGGTTGCTAACGTCGTGGTTTTCGACACCATCTGCGCCCTGGATTTGTTGAAGACCTGCCACCCCAAAGTGAATGTTGGAGGTGCGATAGAGGAATCCCAAAAGATAGTCGCTCTCTGAATAGACGTTGATTAGACGGCCAGATACCACGCTCTTGAGAGTTAACCAGACCCGGCTCTCAGAAGGAGCAGGTGTTCCCATCAAGACAACAGAGTCGATGAGGCCAAACTGGCGACGCTCCGCAAGGATCATCAGACAAACGTAGATGGCTCGGGCTGCCAGACTGAACCCAATCAAAGACACAGGGCGGTCTCCTTGAATCTTGCTGCGCATTACTGCGTCCGCAAGAACAGCACCAGCTTTCTCGGCGCGGACCATACCCATACTCCAAGGGTTGTCAATGATCTTGGTTACTTTCATAAGCTCGGTTGGCCAATTTGCTTCAATGAGGCTTTTGAAAACTAGAAATCTGTTAGTGTTTTTCTCTTCGAGTTTAGTTGGCTGTAACGTACTTGTTCGTGAAGATATAACCTTCTTTGATGCAGTCCAAGCTGAACTCTTGACAACCGTCTCCAGTGCGGTACCGATGTTGCTAAGGACGTTCATTTCCCATCGTAAAACATACACTTCCCCATTATCTCCAAGGATCTTCCAAGGTCCAGTGATGTTGTCCTTGTCGGTTACCCAGCCATTCACAGCAATCACCAGGCGAAGTCGTCGGGAGCTGGGTGGAATAGCCTTCGCATCCACATAATCCCCCTGTAAGTCGCCTCGAGTTGGAACGAGACCAAAGTCCTGGATTTCTCGGGAGAAGGATTCGATCATTTTGCCAGTGGGCCTCGCCGTGTAGATTCCAAGCATTGAGCCAGTAGACGGACCATTGTCTGCCATGGGCCCCAACAGACCGGCGGCAGTTGGAAGTCGTAGACCGTGCCCGCCATGAGGAGTTCCGATGCCCACAGCAATGAGCTGTGTTCCAAGTCGGAATGGGCCAGTCATAGCAGCAATGCGGGCCTTTGACTTGAGGACGGGTTTGTTCTCCTCCTGGTTCTGCTCGGAGGCTTGCTCAATGGCTGCATCAACTGCGAGTTGACTGAAGCCCTGTGCAATGCGCTTTTCCTCCTCATGAAGCACCTTCAACGGGAGATTCAGGGATGAAGTGAGGTTTAGAAGAGTCATGCGAGCATATGCAGTATACTCTTGAAGTGAAATAAGAATCAAGAGTGAGATGTGCAGCAACAGCTTGCGCTTATCAACGGGCAGAGTCCAGAGGGAGGTTGGGATAGGGGGGGAACGCCGACATAGCTCGCGATCAACGTGGTTCGAAGGGATTCGGGGAGGTCCTGGATTATGTTAGTTCCTATAAATCTTCATCAAGCTTTTATAACTTCAGATGGTAAAACAAATCGTGGAAGAATTTGACTTGACTTACCGGTTGCAAGTGTTAGGCCTCCACGACCACCCCCTCTCCCACCACGAGGCACACGACCACCCCGTACAGCTCTCGCAGTGCCACGGCCACGACCCCGGGTGTTAGTTTGAGGACCGTTAGATTCCGTGACGCTAATATCGCGAAGGCGCTGCAGAAAGATTGACTGCCACTTTCGGAAGAAAATCAGAGCCTCCTTCTTGAGCTCTCGCAGTTGAGGTGTGATGTTCTCCGAGTTCTCCGAGTCCTCCTTATCCGGGGACTGAGTTGTATCGACGCTTGGCTGAGGCACATTTGTTACAGGCTTCCCCAGAGAAGAAGATCGAGGCTTCACATTCTCCTTTCCATTCGTCCTGAGTGACAGGGCCAGCCAGTGGTGATGGCCGATATCGCCCAAGTCTTCGAGGGTAGGGGTGACGGGAGGAGAATCGAAGATAACACTGATATCATTGTGAAGCTTCTCTGTGATGGCCGTAATTAGTGTCGTCAGATCGTTCTTCTCGGCGACAGAAAGATTGCCGGTCAAGTCAACCGGACGGCGAGGGACTGGACTTCCTCGGCCACCACGACCCATGATGTCGGTGTTGAGTAGCCTGGACAGCTACCGTGTATGATTTTTGGTTAGAATGAATTCGGGATGATTCTGGATGATATAGACCACGGGTGTTCTTGTTCTCTTTGCAGTGAATGGGAATATTAGTGTTGTCTATTTCGAGGTCCAACAGCTAGGACGATCAGCTTGCGATGGGCTGGGGGCAGCTCTGATTATCAGTAAATAACACGAGCCTCCTCCTCCTCAGATGGAGAATACCTAGTGTTTTGTTCCTCTGTAGACCGAAGGGTTGCTCGTGTTGGGCGTCTCATTCATAGAAAGTGATAGTTAAACAGGAAGACGTAAACAGGTGGCCGGCTCGTATGCAGTTGGTATGGAAAAGTTGAACGAACAGTTAATGAAAGAGAACGAACAACTCGACTACAAGTAAACGGAGAAGAAGATGAGGCAAACAGAAAGAGTTGAGTAAAGATAGAAGGCAGTTACGAAGAAGAAGAAGGAGAGCAGCATGCCAAACGGAAGGAAAGATGTAGATTCAGTCGCGCAGTTGCTCCAGTATCCTTCTCGTTGTGCATGTTGGAAAGCGCGAGGGATGTGCGGGAATGAATAATCGGAAGGAAGTTGAAGAGGCAAAGGAAGGAAGGGGAGAAGGTGACAAGGAGGTAAGGAAATCAAGAGGGCAGGAGTGAATGCAGTGCACCTTCAGGATGATGCATCACCAACAGCTACTCAACTTAGGTTGGCAGTGTCGCCAGCTGGCAGCCGGATGTGACCGACAGCTGCCACTGCCACAGGTAGGTAAACTGCCTATATAGGTACCTACCTACGGGGCAAACGCGGATAGAAAAGTGTCACAATGTACGATGCATATGGGGTCATTCGCCTCACTGGGTTCATCTGCTATTCAAGTACTTATATGCGTATGCCTGCGTGATTTGGATGCGAATCGCTTCAACGCAGTTACATATGTCAAAGATCTATATGCTTATAGACGTATTCGTGAAACTCAATAGCTTCTTATGCTTCCATGTTTACTACTTTATTTCATTATGTATCTTTTTAACTCTCTCTTGAGCATCTTTGAAATGTTTATCGGCTCCATCAAGTTATAGCAAAAGATACCTTTGGTTCTGGGTGAAGGGGGGCTGCAACTCCGCGACGTTGTGTTACTTAGAACCCGGAGGTTGATCAGTATTGGGCAGTCAATCGATAAAGAAAATATCTGAGTGCAAGTGATACTTGACTTAACCCTGCTAGCATGGGGAACTATAAGAATATGGATACAAAGACATTATATAGTGCGATCTCGGTGCAAGCTTATCTCACAAACGCTTAATTAATTCCACCACCCTTTTCTCAATCGAGCATTTAAAAACGCCAAAGCTCTGGATCGTGACGCAAAAGGCTTTAGCTTTGCTTCCTGGTGTATCGTGGCTAATCGACGTACAAATCAGAGAGCTGTGTTACCGTATCTCGGTCGAGCCATCGGTGAGCATGATGCGGTCCGTGTGAGAACAGCGAATCGATTCGTTAAACAACAAGTGGTTGTGGGTAAGAAAGTGGTTGTCTGCATCTGTAGAAGCTTCCTTGATATGACTGGCAGAAGCGTGAAGCAGAGAAGACTTTGCTTTGCCAAGAAAAGGTCACTGCCAAATGCATACAGTACATACGAACATCAACATCCTTGCATTTCGTGATATCTCTGATGCGCCGACACAGCGAACAATGGGATAGAATGCCCACACATAGGACACAATGCATTGTCCACCATATCCCAATCATCATCTTGTTCTTCTTCTTCGTCATCCTCGCCGTCGCCTTCTGACACTGGCTGTGTAATTTCCTCACTCTGTACAACATGTTGCTCTTCCGTCACTTGAAAAGGCTTCAGCACCTCATCCTGACGTTTAAACATTACAGAGATGTCCCTGCCTGCTCCCGTCTTGTCATCCGCTGCACCAGCTACCATGTTTGCCACGCAGATATTGAGCATCTGCAAGTTCCACCGCTGCCCCTTTTCGGGGGACAGACGTCGCAACAACGGCAGCAGAGCTTCACTAACAAGTCGCTCTGCGATGTGGTCTATATCATCTTTGTAGTCAAAGACAAAGTTTGATAAAGGTCCTGATCGAGAGACACGACCATAGTTCTGACCTTGTGTTGAGTGTAGATACGTCCATGTTCTGAGTGACAGTCGCAAAGTCTTTGGCCGGGCGATCCATTTCTGTGCCCCCGGTGTGTCTGCCCCGTCATCAGGCACGAGGAGGTCTGTCCTCATTCTTCTAACGAGTGAGCAGGACAGCTTGTGTAGCTCTTCTGTTATCTGCGCCATGGTATCCAAACCTTTATAAGTATCCTCGATACTGATCTGGCTTGGCACGTCGCTGGCTTCCTTAACCTCAGTTGTATCAACACCATGAAGTAAACCCCAGATTCTTGCTCCTACCCCTTTCTCTGCCCCGGGACCTGTCAACAACTTTTCTATTGTCCCGGGTGAAATGCTGGGGTGGAGGCGCACGTCGGCAACTGTCACGGGATTGTCACTTAACTCGGGGATCTCGGATACGCCTTTACTCATGTCAGCGCCAGCCTGAGTCCCTAGCACTTGTACAGTCTTGAATCCAAGTCCAGGGATTTTTCGTAGCTTGTGAGTGTCCATAAAGGCAATTATCTCGTCTTCGGTGATTGCCAGGAGCGTCGTTTGATTCCGAGGCTTATTCTTGCTGCCTACAAGTTTGCTGAGCATCTTGTTAGTCGAGATCCCACA
Organism: Fusarium verrucosum; assembly: GCA_013623715.1. Classification (NCBI taxonomy): domain Eukaryota; kingdom Fungi; phylum Ascomycota; class Sordariomycetes; order Hypocreales; family Nectriaceae; genus Fusarium; species Fusarium verrucosum. The sequence continues at coordinate 8,871 of JABFFJ010000463.1, read as the reverse complement.
AGTGGATGTAAACCCATATTTTTCTTCCACTTGAAGTCGTAAGAACTGGGCAAAGTGTGATCCTAATATGAGGCGCAAATGGGCCGGGTTGTTTAGGTCAGGGGCTGTAGAGGCTGAGCCTTCAACACAGCCCACAATGCTCGTTAGATCGCAATGAAACCCCCGTTCAGGATCATTTTTAGAAAGGCAAAAGAAGGAATTCTCCAGGGATGCCCGATTTAGACATGACATGTTGTATTCGACGATGTCTGTGACATCTGCAAGGGCATGACAGTCTTAGTCAACGCTATGGTTTGAGTAAGACGCGAGATAATGACGTACCCATGAAAACCTCATCAAATCCCAGACGTTCTGCCTTGTGATTCCATGAGAAGGTTTTGAAGAATCTGAAGAGTATTTTGCTCATGTCACGGAAAGGTGTGAGGTCCTCGCCGTCCACCAGAACGAGCTCTGGGCACACTCGTTTCGCTTCGGAGACGGACATGAGCTTTGTGAGACCACGAGCACGAGCATTGTAGTTGCATGTCGCTAGACAATTCTTTTGCTTAACACCCAATGGCAGTTTCTTGAGCTCTGGGTGCTTGTTTTCGAAAACCTGCGCGTAGAAACAATCATAGTCCTGTCCAGTCCACCTTCGTAGTCAGTAGGGACTCTTTCAATTTGGTTGGAGCTTTAGTGGCTGGAACGCACGAATTGCAGGATGATTCGATCGCCATCTCTTTTAGGTCGTTTCTTGCTGGGCGGCTCCATCCTTGATTCCGGCCGCATCTTTAAGACGAAGGATTAGGGGACATGAGCTTGAGTTTCAGGTGTGAGTGGCTGAAGTTGTCTAAAGTTGACTGAATGAATACCTGGGGCGCTTATTCAAGAGGTTGTTTTAAATCCACAAGAATATCATGTTGGTTCAAAGAGGGAAAATTGTATGAAAAATTGACTCATTAAATATAATTTAGGCGATATTTACGTATCCTCCATAAAACAAGGCCATATATTTCATTCAGTTGCTCATTCACGATAGGTACTTGCCTGTAGTGGTGTTGCCTGTTGAGGCGGGTGCAGTCTGTGCCTGAGGTGTCAATGCGTAACACCTACTCCGTGCCTTATCTCAGATGTGATTTACACCACACACATGCATCTTGAGGTTGCGTCTATCAGCAAGCGATTATTGGTTTTCTTGATAAAATGAATCACATTGACCTCAATCGCTTAGAAATGCTCAAACACGCTGTTGTCGAAGACTCGGTAGACGATGGGCGAGATATCTTCGACTTAACAAGCGCCAGCATTTTTGCTCTCGAGAAATATAGCGGTCAAGATGAACAGGATGATGTCAAGCTAAAAGGAAAAGCAGGTGCATGCGTTATGTTTATGTCCGACGCCATGCCAGTCATTCTCCTCCTGCAAACACAAAGATCTCATCCTTGCTTCCGACGAGACGAGACGATAGACGCGGCTCGGTTGGATAATACCTCTGTAGCCACAATCTCGCAGGCGATGTCGACATTTACAGTCCAGTCACCTCAATACACCCTCAGTCAGTCAGTCTTACTCTAGTCCCCCGCTTTGATCCTTGTCCGGACGAACGCCCTTTCGACCATCCACAGTTGCGCTGTAACCGCCCAAGTGACTGCTCGATCTGTGAGAAGAAGGTTGTCTGGGTCCTCCAATAGCATCAACTCTGGATTTGAAAGACGTGCATACCGCATTTTGGAGTTAATATTTGGATTTTTGATATTACATCAATCACCCTCAATCACATTGATATTGTTTGTTCTGAGAACAAAGGCGGGCGTCTTTGAGTCAGCCCTAAGCAAGCGCAATTTCAACAAAGATGGTCGAAGCTTTGAAAACAAGGGGCAAGCAGGGCCTTGTCTATTTGAATCATGGCTTAGAACATGGCTGAGTAACGCCCCTACCGCGACTGGGTCTTTGTTCTGAAGGATTATACGACTTTTTCGAAGCCATTGACCATGATCTAGAAACATTGGCTTCATTCATACCTACATGTGAAAGAAACACTCAACATGACGATAAACAAAAAACGGCCAATCATTCTCTTCTTAACTCCTCGTTATATAATGGAGGGACACTGGAAACCCCTCTTGCATAGACGCCAGCGCGAGTGAAAGAGCCGACCTGTTAGCCGCGTGATTGGATATGGTTGGAAGCTTACCAGGATCACATTCGACTTGGGCGCTTGCGCCTCCAACACCAACTTGTTTCTGGCGAACCAACCACATCAACCGCCAATGACCTGACGAGGGCAGGTCAGAGTCCCCTGGACTAAATCCTTCCCAACCCTCTGTCCGACATTTCCGCGTCTAGTCCATGAAAGGATTATCACACTGCATGCATAGCTAGGGGCGCTTGTTTGGGTGTCAGGACTGGGTCAATGGGAGAATGGTTGACCCTGGTTATGCATCCCTACCCACCATGATCCAGTGGGATGCATGTCTCACTGTCTGTCATCCTATATAGACGCAATGTCCTCGTTTCTTGTTGTTTGTTCGTGTTGTTTCTGCCTTTTTAACCTTTTCAAGATCCCTGCCGGTTCCGGTTTCTCGGTAACAGTGTCCTCGTCTAGGCCTGTTAGACGTTGGTTACTTGCTTGTTGGTTGATAAACTCAGCTGCCTGCAACTGAACGGGAACAATTCGGCACTTCACCTCATGAGTACTTTGGTATATCAGTCTCTTAACTATCCACCAACTATGTCCGGCATCATGGCCTCTACCCAATCCCAGTCCAAGAAGCCTCGGCTTTCTCTTCAGATCAAGACAGCATGTAGTCCGGTCACGAGGTCATCGAGGAGTTATGCAGTGGACCCAAAGGATCCAACTGCCTTCAACACGTTGTCGAATGTCTATGTCACCACCATTGAAAGGGCTACTCCATCTCAGCATGAGCCCATGACCGCCATCAATACCCTTCAAGGCTTCAGCCTGAGCAGTCCAGTGGAACGCCAGGACCCGAAACACAGAGTTGTTACGCCTTATGTCGCCTCTTATCCCGAGACACCTTCATCTGACACAGCGCCGTCACCACACCCAGGACTGGAGATCAACTATCCGAGCACCATGACAGCAACACCTCCTCTTTCTGCAGGTCCAGTTGACTCGGACACTACCAACGCTTTTAGCTTCTCGCCTGCTGATATCTCTGCGGCTCCGGCGAAGAAAGATAGCTTACAGTCCGAGAAACATGCTCGTACTCGCCCACGAACTCTTGCCGAGTTGACCATACAAGCACCTTACACACATCCTCGATCTCTTCACAGTATCTTGCGTAACTCACCTCTCCCTCCACCTACAGCTATTCCTCCTCCGTCTCCTCGACGACAATCACGGCGGCTGCAAGATAAGGCAAATCGCAGAGTGGGCTACAACAACCCCCTCACTCAGGAGATTGTGACAAACAAGTACACAAAGTCTCACATTGACCTCCTAGTTGAGGAGGCTTCACCGCACTCTCCTCCATGCGTACCTCCTCAGCCTCAGAGCGCCATTGATCTCGCCTTGGCGTTCACACCAAACGAGATCCAAGACGGAGGGCAGACTCCTGGACCCTTCGAGGATATGCGCCGCCGGATGACAGGACTGGCCGCATCGAGTACACCGCTCTCCCCATCGGGACCGAAGGGTGTTCTAAAACGCAAGAAGAGGGAGAAGAAGCGGCGATGGGTATGGACTATCGGCCAAGAGGATGATGATGACGACGATGAGAACGTGGGAGGTTCTATCGCTGCCCTTAGAGCAGAGGCCGCAAAGGCCAAGGAGGTTGAGGAGGTCAAGACTCCTGTGACTGCCATCAAGGCGCCTTTGATCACATTTCTTACAGCACCAACGCCAAGCTCAGAGAGCTTTGAAAGCTTGGACAGCATCTTGTCAGATCACAACGATGTCGAAATGTCCGACACGAGTAGCTGTCTTACAGTGCCAGAGGAACCTGAATACATAACTGGCGATATGGACTTGGACATCAAGACACCAATTGCTCGACAGGAGAGTGAGAGCCAAGACATACTCTTGCCACCAGAGACCAACATTAACGGATTTGTTGTCGGGCCTGGTCTCATGCGGGACTCACCGGTACCACCAGACATGTTGCGTTCAGATTGAACAGTTTGAAGGATAAAAAGGAGCGTTTTATTATTAGGTTTATTGCATTGGTCGGCGGTCTCAGTCATTTGGTTAACCGGAGTTTTGTTTCTGTATTTTTATGGGGAGTTGGCAATATCCAAGATACTGGGCTCAATACTGAGCATTTATGAGCAATGAATACATTCAATGAACAGCAAAAAGAAACCACCCTCTTGTTGATATCTTGTGTCGGATTGGTTGGTGTGTTGGGCCAGTCTCGTTAACTGCTTCAAATGATGAAACCACACATGTTTACCCATATTCATGCATTGTGCGTCTACGCTTCTTTACAGCTTTGGCTTAATCGCTACAGCCTTATTGATCACAAGGTATACCACGGGTTACTTGAACACTCAGGGGTAGCTCGAAACCGAGTGAGTGCCTGGCAGTTTCTATCACAACTTTCATGTTAAGACACATACGAAAGCATGTAGGGCTTGGTGTATATCTAGATATTCCTTTTGAAACTTGTTTCAACTAATTTGTAGGCATTTGCACATTGGTGTTTCTTTCACTAGTCAGAGACAGGGTTAAGTGAGCACATGATAATTCAGAGTTATGGTATGGTTAAGTTACTCAGAATACCAAGGAACATATTGATTTATATCCTGATAGCGAGCTGTTAATGTGTGAGTGCTTTTGCACTCAAATCAGCTCTTATGGCCATAGATCTTGTGTATTGGAAACTTGTGGATATATCTCTGAACTTAGATGCTTCGTTCAGATCATGAATAGATAATTATGACAAAGGAAGCCCACGACACTGAGTGTCCAGGCTTGGTTGGTAATGCGTTGCAGTTATTTATATATATCTCTCACAGGTCACAGAGTCCGATGTATAACTATCATTCATATATTTAACCAGGCAATCATACCAGCACATTCCAGCGTTTCATTACGCTAATCCATAAATACCCCATACCCAACGCTCAAAATATCAATATATCTCATAGACAGGCTCAGCTCTCAACAGAGAGGGCCTTGGCACCGATAAGCTTGCCATCAGCATGCGAAACAACCCAGTACTCAGTCCTCGTAGCATCCCTCGATACTTGGTAAACTCGCACATCGTTTCCCTCCGAAGCCTCGCGGACAGCCTCAATAACATCTGTGTATTTGCCGTGGGAGTCCCAGTTGAGAGGGTCGAGGATCTTGATGTCTGCCGAGTCGGGGGAGGAGTGTCCGATGAGTTTGGCAAATTCGGCTGTTTTCATGTTAGTTATTGAGTTAACTTGGTTATATTATACGTAATGGATTGCTTACGCTCGCTGGGGAGACCATTACTGCCTGACCAGTGGAGAGATACCTCCTCAAATGGCTCGTCCGCATCGGATATGTACACAGCACTCTTGCAAACGTTGGCGATGGCCTTGGGCACCTGAACGCCCTGGTCCTTTGTCTTGAACACAGCCTTTTCCTGGGTCGCAGCGCCTGCGCCAGTGTCCTGGTTTGCCTTGTTCAGGAAGGCCATGTAATCGTCGTCGTTCGACATTTTGAAGGATTTGGTGTTGCTGAATTGTCGGTTGTGCACCAAAGCTCGTGGGATGTTCGTTCGAGGGAGAATAGATTGTTTACGAGGAATAAGAGAGCCAAGTTTCAGGTTGAAAAGAGGCCGATAGGGATGTCGAAGTGTCATTGGAAGAGTCAAAGGTGCAACGCAACATGCAGATGCAGGTTTAGGAAGTGAGTGGGGTGACGTCAGGTTTAAGATTCACAGCAAGGAAGATCAGCCAATTAGAAGCCGTATATCAACAACACCGAAAGATACCTCTAACAAGCAACCAGCGCTGTAGACTCCCTATTCTTAGAAGCTTAGGGACTTATCAAGCTCACTCGGACTGAAACTATTCCTAGACTTAGTTGATTCGAAAATGTCTCATCCCTCAACTCCTCCATTTCGATACCAAAACTCGTCATATAGAGACGCCGAGTGGTGAGGACCACACGGTCGACCATCACAACTTGTCTGAAACTTTCCAATATGGCTGACTGTAGTTTCGAAACTCTGTTTTAGAACGGTAAGGACCAGGCTATATAACTAAACTGCATCCTTGTAGGTCACAACATGGAATAAGCGAGTGTTGCGGATATGCCAAGAGTCTGATATAGGAAGACCAAGCTTTCAGCCACAAGGTTCAACTACCTACCAAGACATATACCGATGCCAAGAGTCAAGTGATGGGTTTCCCAAGCACCAACGATAGAGTAAGATCATGTTACATGGTCGAATGCAACAGGCCGCATCCAGAATGAAACCCGTGAATTCTTTCGGTCAGAGGGATCCAAGGGTTTGGTTTAGACACACAAATTACAATAACAAGTCAACACATATTCACCGGAGAACAGAGGTACAGTCATATTAACATTGGGAATCTCGTCAGAATTTTTGGAAAGCCATCCCTCTTCTAGCTGGACTTCTTTTTACGTTCCACGCCAGTTATAACCTAACCCAGCCCAAACGAAAGGCGTACAGTAGTAACGAACCAACCCTCGACACCGGTGCAATGAATTGGTCAAGACAAGAAAAGAAACACGCTGCCGCTCTAAGCGGAGGCGAGATCCTTCTTGAGGGTACCCTGGTACTGCTTCTTCTCCGCAGGGGTCTGGAAAGCACCGTGTCCAAACTCGGACGAGGTGTCGATCCACTTGAGGCTGACCTTCTCGAGGGCTTTTCGGGAGGTCTGGGGGAACATGGTCTTTCGGAGGGTCATGACTCGCTTCTTGGTACCAGGGATAGAACCCTTGACCATGACGAAGTCGTTGTTGACCTCACCATAGCGGACGAAACCACCGAGACTGTGACATGTTAGCGAGTGTTCGTTTGGTCAGTACAGAAACAACAGGAGAAACATACGGAGTGATGGTCTTCTTGGTGACATCGATCTCAGTGGCGGCGTTGTCGTCAGCATCGCCCTTACCAATACGGTAAACCTTGTGGTTGACCGAGGTTCGGTGGTGGTAACCCATCTGACCGGCACGGGCAACAGTCCACTGGACGTGGGAAGGATGCCAAGCACCGATACAAGCAACCTTTCGGAGACCCTTGTGTGTCTTGCGAGGAAGCTTCTTGGTGCCCCATCGAGAGGTGACACCGTTGAATCCGTGACCCTTGGTGACGGCAATGACATCAATCATCTCGTCCTGCTCAAAGATGCTGGAGATGTCGACGGGCTTCTCGAAGAGCTCCTGGCCGAAAGAGACCTTGTCGGCGATGGAGCCACCGTTGACCTGGATCTCCATAAGGTGGGCCTTCTTCTGCTTGAGGGGGGTCTTTCGGATCTGGGTGTGGGCGAGGACACGGACGACGGTGCAGTACTTCTTGATGCGCTCGAGCTCGCGGGTGATGGAGGCACCGTTGTTCTCGGAGTGCTTCTTGGCGTACTTGGTGAAGGCCTTCTTCTTGCTCTTGTACCAGTTCTTGTAGAATCGGCGCTTGACCTCGTCGCTCAGATGCTCGGCCCAAACGGTGGTGAGGGATCGCAGGCCTCGGGGAGTCTCGATGTATCCCACAAGACCAACAACGATCATCTAAAAGATGTTAGCCATAGGCACATAGCCAAGCGGGCTGCATTGTTCGTACAGGTGGGGTATCGACGATAGTAACCGCCTCAACAATCTCCTTCTTGTTGGCCTTGGCGCCAGGTCGGTCGAGGTCACGAACGATGGTGGTCATACCAGCCTTGTAACCCATGGCAGCAGTCAGGTGGACGGGCTTCTTAGGGTCGTCCTTGGGGAAGCTGTTTGTCCCAATGCGTTAGCCAATGCCATTTCTGCCTGGGAGAGATCGCCAAAAGATTTTTTCAATTCTTCTTGGTGCAGCAGAAAAATACTCACGACTTGACCTTTCCACGGTGACGAGCAGCGCGCTTCCTGGGCAGATAAGCCAGGGAGCCGTGGCGGGGAGCCTCATACTTTCGGTGCTATTGATAAATGTCAGTATAAATTAACAGAAGCGATTGTCGCTGTCGTCAAGGCAATTCTCACACTCATCTTGGGCGGGCTGGTGGTTTGAGGGGGTTAGTATGAACCTGAGTTGTCTAAGCCTGAGTTGAAAGAAGAGATAAAGAAATAAACTGTGGGCGAAATTTTAAGCGAACTGCTTGAATTTGGTGGGTGGCCCGTGCATCAGGTGTAGCCCATTGACCGAGCAGTCACCGAAAGAAGTGTGCTTTTTCCAGGGCTTACTGGTTCCTCACCGAGAACAGCCCTGACAGGGAACTATCTGTGCACGTGACCATCATTTACGAACTCTATTCAGGTACATTACATATGGACCTTGGTTTAGTTAGTAGCCATATTCAACATCACAAAGCAGAGGTCAAGTATATAGATACAACTGAGTCTTTCAATTCAGAGTAAGGAAATTAATGTGCATAATAATCTTGTTCGCCGGCGATATCGTAGCCAAAAGACCATAACCCCCCGGTTTTGAATTGCTCTCTCAGGCCTCCCCGTCCACACAAAAGAAAACCACGCCCCCATGATAGTAATAAGTGGTATACATGAAAAAGACAGACTATTCGGCACAAACAACAATGTCTTCAAATCATAACTAACAAACAACAAGTCAAATTATGCTTTCATTCAACTTTTGTGACGGCGGCAGCAGAAACTCCATTTACACCGGCGTTGGCGGGAGTGGATGTCTTGGCGTCTCCGGCTGCGGAGCCGGGGCCAGAGCCGTTTGTGACGATCGTCGCCTTCTTCTCATCTTCTCCGCTGTCATCGTAGTC
>JABFFJ010000462.1:0-18697 GCA_013623715.1 Fusarium verrucosum | reverse complement strand
TTATATCCTTTTTTTTTTAATTAAATTACCTTTTTTATTTATTAATAGGTTAAGACCTAGCTTATATAGCCTAGTAGACCTAAATAACCTAGGTATAAGGGGGAAATTATATATGCGCTAATATACCTTTTATCTAGATCGAACTGGCCGGACGTTTTGTATAGATTAGGGCCTAATAGGCGCTTTGGGTGATTTGGTGCCGCGATAATTGCGCGCCAATTTTCAAGGGACCAACCAGATGAAACATGCTCAATACACGGGGAAACTCTCCTGAAACATTCTCGACGTGTGATTCCTCCGTTGTTTGGGGCATTTTCTTGTGAATCGCAATTTTATTTCTTTTTTCTATTGTACCTTTTATTTCGTTTTTACCTCCGTGGTTATTTTACTACAAAGCATCTCAAGTTGCTGCTTTTGAAGGTGTAAGTGACCACTAAAAATAGGGAGGCATTGTTGAGGAAGAGCCAAATATCGTCTCTCGTCATCTTGAGTAGCAATGCCACAATGCTTAGTTAATCGCTGATTTTTAGATAGTAACAGTGAAAGGACAGATATTGTTTAACTTAATCATTGGTAGCTCTGGTGTTCGTTTCTTTGGAATCCAAGTTCCGAAAGCTTACGCATGATTTAGTTACCCTATACATAACAAACCAGATATGCGGCTCAATGATCGTAGCATAATATAAACTCTTCATTTATACTACCCCCCCCTCGTCCGTCTAGTTCGATAGTTTATTTCACCAGCACTAAATCCGATCAGAGTTTACGATCCTAGTCTGTAACCCCGAGAATACAACATTGACTCAGACCGAACCAAAGAAGCACCGACAAGATAACCGACTTTGTGATGGCCTGATTCCCACATATCGTGTAGAACCATCGAGTCCCGCCTTTAATTAGCGATAACATGATTCAGCCTCCCACCGGGCCACACCGAAACTATCTCGACCGAGATATCGGAGGCCGGACGCCGTTGGAATAAGGAGACTCTGTATATTGGCTTTATCCAAGATGCAAAAGTCTCGTTACTGAATGAAGGATTTTCCTTCTAGAAACAGGCAAAATGTATTTCCCCCTGACTAGAACATCGTCTGTCGGAGTATAGCGATGTGGAATCACCTGTTGGTAAAATTTCTCTGCTTATCACCGAAGAAGAGCCTCATAAGGCTCACCGACGGCTCAGCCCTGCACACCTTGCCCATGACAGAAGCCATTCAGAGCTGACATACAGATTACAGGGTCGGATGAGGCTCTGCCACGGGGCGTGTAGGATATACATACACCCATCTCCGGATATCTGGCCGAGCATCCATCCATGATCTGATGCCCTCGATCGCGGCTGTTTTCTCGGTCCAAATAGCCTGTGCCTGCTAGATCTCGATACGCGGACTCGCCCTTCCGTTGCCGTCATGATACACCCCCACGCGTGGCATGACTTTGTAATTTTTGAGTAGATTGCAGAGTGGTTTTGGGTAGGATGCACGTCAATGGGTTTACGTATGGGTTGGCAGGGCTTGATATAGATGATCTGATCACGATGGGTGGCTTATCTTGCGGTGAGTGGGCTTCGATTTAACTTTAACATAAGGGTATTAGTAGGGGCTCCGTTTGTTGGTCCGGGCTATTCCGATGTGTCATTTGAGTTGCATGGATGGGGTTGTGGTGTTTGCCATGGTTGGTGGTGTATATGCCGATACTGCGGTTTATATGTATGGTTGGCTTTGACTGGGTCTTGAGTATGTGCTTCTAGTAACTTATTCTTTACCTTGTCATCGTGGTATTGACCAAGTGTTGGTTTTATGTTGTTGTATATCAGGTAATATAATTGGTATACCTGACATAGCTGCTCAAGACAATAATGACAGACGTCAACCTCTCAACACCAACTAGGCACCTCCTTTACCGTCACATGAACCTGTGGTATCTTCAACTTCTCCTTTTCCTCATCCCAAATCTCTGGCTCAACCTCAGTCGTCATCCACATATCATCCATATCATCCACCCACTCCTCAAGCTTCTCCTCTTCAACAAGGTTACGACCAGTCTCCTCATCAAACTGTTGTAGTTCCACCGCATCCCCCGGCTTTGGAAAGGTATCAATGTCCCATCGCGGTTGCACGGGGAGGTTTAGATCGACCGGCTCATTCATGTTGCGCACCTTGGGCTGCTTGTTCCACACAATGTAGATGGTTTTGAGGTTTGTGGTCCAGGGTAATATGGCTGCCAGAGTGGTTATGCTGTAGTAGGCCGTGAAAGCCGGAAGTGCGAGATGTCTGATGCTTGACATGATTTGGACGGGTTGAGCCCGGGCATCCTCCCCGTTGTCATCAATGATGTCGCAGAAATACGTCCATTGATCTCTGGACACGTAGAGAATATCGCGGTGCTCGTCAAAGGGACGCACGAGGATGTCACCCTTGGTCTCGTCGCGATAATGCCACTCCAAGCCGAGCTTCTTTCTCCACTGCTCGACTACTCGTCTGCCCTCTGTGCATACGCCAGCGCAAGCAGGAATGGGGACTTGAACGCGAGGAAGATATCTCCCTGGCGACCACCGCGAGTCGAACATGCACAAGGTGCCAACATCGTCGGGAAGTGTGAGCTCCCAGATGGAGACGCGTACTTCAGGGGGGAGTTGATTAAACTGAGGAAATGACATGTTCATATTGAGGGTAGGCATTGATTGTAAAGGGGTGATTGTAGACTGAGGGGTCGGGTTGGGTTGTTTATTTAGGGTTATGTGGAAAAGGCATGTTGGGGTTTCATTTATTTCCCCAATCAATTAGTGCCGCTTAAGCCACTGAAGATTGACACTTATAATTAGGATAGACTTTTAGGATACCAAGATGGATACTACTTAAATAAAACCTTAAGATATATACTCAAGATAAGTAAAATAGATAAGTAAGATAGTACCTAAGATGGCACTTAAGATAGAAACTCAAGATAGATTATTTATATAAAAACTAGGATTTATTAATTGCTTCTATACTATCAAAACCTCGCCTCAACCTTCTTCTCAATATCCTGCAACGCCCACTCACTTCTGCTCTTCTTACTCCTCACCATATCAACCTGCTCCTGCGTGAAGCCCTTTGCCTCAACTGCAGGATTATACCCCAACTTATTGCGATTTCCCACCATAGTCGAGTTCACAGCCGGCGCAACTCCCCCATCCGCTCTCTTATAAACCGTCACTACCGCTGCGCCTCCAAGACCGAGATTGTGTTGCAGACAATATCGCGTATTGGGAGTCGCGCGGTTGTTGGCCCAGCCTCGAAGATGCCACACGAGTTCGGCGCATTGAGCAATACCTGTTGCACCTAGTGGATGTCCTTTGGATATCAATCCGCCTGAGGGGTTGACGATGTATTTTCCGCCGTAGGTGATATCTCCTGCACGAACGAGCTCGTGGGCTTTACCCTTGTCGCAAAGACCTAATGCATCAATGGTGATCATCTCATTGGCACTGAAGCAATCATGCAATTCGACAACCTGGACATCGCGTGGAGAAATACCAGCTTGTTGTGTAGCTTCTAGCATAGCACGCTGTGTCATCTCATAGCCCATCAAGTCAATGGCGCTGCGGGAGAAGAGACTCGGGGCGTCGGTTGCGAGGTGCTGGCCTGCGATTTCAACGGCCTGTTCACGCAGATGAGGACGGGCGTTAAGGAATGCTTCAGATACAATGATAGCTGCTGCGCCGCCGTCTGAAGTTGGACAGCATTGGAGTTTGGTCAGAGGTTCGTGGATCATGGTCGATTCGAGGATTTGTTCCTTGGTGTAGACTTGTTGGAATTGGGAGTAGGGGTTGTTGGGGGAGTGAGCATGGTTGACGCGTGCAATCTCTGCAAAATCCTCAGCACTTGCTCCGTACCTAAGTAAGTCAGTATACACTCTTGAAGTTTTGAATCCGGCGATACTCACTTCTCCATATACTCCCTCCCAGCATTACCAAACATCTGAGCCGCACCAGGAGCATTAGTAACACCCCTCGTCACAGCCATCATCTTCCCCGTCGTACTCGTCGGACTCTCCCTATCCTTAAAGAAAGTCTGCAAACTCCCCGGCATCATCTTCTCAAAACCCACCACCATAACACACTCTGCAGCACCATTCTCAACAAAGGTTCTAGCCATGTTAAGTCCGGTACTGCCCGTTGAGCAGTTGTTGTTGACGTTGTAGATGGGAATCTGGGTCATGCCGAATTGGTAAAAGACGCGCTGGCCGCAGGTGCTGTCGCCGTAGCAGTAGCATGCTATGCCCTGCTCTACATCGTCGTAGTTGATCTGCGCATCGAGAAGGGCTTTTATGCCGGCTTCGAAGCCGAGTTCTGTGTAGTCGACTTTGCCACGGGGTTTGATGAACTTTGTCATGCCTACGCCGAGGACGTAGACAGGAGACTTTTTCTTGGTAGACATTGTGAATGTATGTATATAGCAGAACTTGCTTACTATGGTATTGAAATAATCAAGTAAAATGTTGTTGGATTCAAGTGGGAGATAGGAAGGAAATAAAGGATATTCATTTATATACGAAAAATCCGTATACTCATGAGATCTTCCAGGATCTACAATGTAATTACCCCGGCTCTCGTCCAAATCAGGTAAACAATTCGGTTTAAGTACAAACTCTATCAAATGAGATCGATTCTTTTGTTGCATTTATTACCCCAGCTTCAGGTGTTGGATCGTGCGGGGGAACGAATATCACACCAACCGAGATGCCGAGGCTCGTGTTGAGTATCCTCTTTTGATCAACACCAAATCCTCTCAATCAATGGTAAGAAAATCTTCATATTTATCTCCCTCACTCTGTTCTTAATAGGAGATTAATGAACGGACTCAATGATTTACTGGTTGTCATCAGTCCAGTTCATATGCATATGACTACCGGCCGAAACACTCGGCGCCGTCACAATCGGCCGAATAGTCAAAGGGTATAAAGATAAAACCAGGTCATTTCTAGATATTGATATTGATATTTCTGAATCATATTGAAATATAAAAGAATACACTTCTGTCTTGTTCCTCATCACCTCTCTTATCATCTGTCGTCAGTCATCACTATCAAACAACCTCACACTTACACCACCCTCGCAATGCACATTCTCCTCCTCAGTTCTTCAGACCACAACAGCTCTCGTATTCTCCAATCAGCTCTATCCAGAAACTTCACCGTCACATATATGACTCCTCAATCTTCATACACTCCCTATCATGACACCAATGTCACTCTCATCACTGGCTCGCCAGCATCTCAACACCATCTCGAAGCAGCATTGCAGGCGCCAACTTCCCCAGAAGCTGTTATCCTCGCATTTTATAATATTCATGTCTTAGAGGCAGTCACTCTGGCTCTTATGAACGCTATAAGGGCTGTTCATGTTCGTCGACAGGCTAACATGGAAGCCTCGATATCTCTTCCTCTTCGTCTCGTCTTCATTCATAGCAATGCTATGCAGTCGGATGGCTACAAGAGAATCGACGCAATTATCAGAGAAAGTGGTTTACCTTTCGTTCTCACTCAGTGTCCTCGTCTGACTGGGGAACTTCCTGCAACCATTCGTGCTTCACCTGCGGATGGACGTGGTACTGCTTGGTTGGCAGCTGTCAAGAGATAGAGATAGGAACTATGATCATCTAGTTACACGAGAACATCATTTCTTGGGGGTAATGCTTGGTATTGATTCAACACTAAAAATCCAATCAGTTCATTCATCCATCTATCTGATATGGAATTTGACCAAAGCCTTGTTTTCCAGTGGCGTTGAATACTGAGCTTTTTCACCTCTTACATCTTCAACCACATCTCTTCCCTTCCGTTAGTCTGTATAAGCGCAAAGCATACAAAAGCTCACGCTTCAACCATCTAACCTCCATGCGCCTCGCAGGGCCACGTGTGGCCAACAGTATAAAGGCATCTGAAATAAAGAATCCCCGCAGGGAAAACTCACCCAACGCCCGCTGACATGTATGTATGTATCAATCTGCCAGGCTGGTTGGTAATGGCCATTGCCACTGTAGCTCGCCAGCCTGCGCAAACACATAAACCAATGGCTTTCCACCGCTCAAGACAAAGGAAAGGTAAAGTGACGGGACACTCAGAACCTATGATAAACTGAAAATGCAACCCTTCCACCCAAAATTATTCTACCAATGCATTCATGCATCCATGCTCCCAGATCCATTATTTCCATTATTCCCATCCTTCCCATAATATCCAGTTGTCAAAATCGCTCAGAGCTGCCGGTACTCCGATCGAATTTCGTTGATACATGAACGGTGCATGATGCATGTATGCATCCCCTTGGAATCCATCGACACCAACTCCAGTCGAGCCCATGGGAATACCGTCAAGACTCATGTTGGTAGCCCTCAAGCAGCGATCTAATATCATACGAAGACCTTGTGTAACCTCGTCTGTCTTGACTTCGGGCTTGGATACACATTCCAGAACCACTGTTAGACACACCACGTCTTTGGTGTCTCTGCCACTGATGTTGCGAATGAGGAGGTCCAATGTCTTCTCCACAGTACTGATCAGTCGAGACGGGGACCAGAGCACAAGGTTTTCCGGATTGTATGTCGGGAAGTCGTCTGAAGAGTCGGGAGACATGCGCAAGGCTTGCGAACCAAGTCCTGAGCTATCGGAAGCTGGGCGTACTGCCGATCGAATATAGAAACATACACTCAAGGCCGCCTGGATAATATCTCTCTTCAACACTTGGTGATACATCTCGGCAATATCTTGGAAATGCGCGAGCATAGGGTCTAGTTCATCTAGGTATTTCATGATCACCATCGAAGACCTGAGATATGCTCGAGATATTTGTCCTGGTGCATCGGACGCCCCTATAGCGAATGGTCGATATAGTGCAAGTAATGGTCGCCGCACATGCATATCGAGAATAACTCGGGATCTCCACTGCTTGCTCTTCTGTGCGTCACTCAATATGCCCTGCCTAGGAAAGATATAGTTGATGTCGTCCAGGAATCGCTCAAGTTTAGCTCCCACCTCCAGGATCTCTTGGTAATCTCGAATTATGTCGATACGGTTTAGCATATGCGCGACCTTCATCCTTACCCCCAGCGTCATGGCTGCATAGACTTGCATCTGGTTGTCGGTCACCACGTCAATAGGTTTCGACGGTGGCAGCTCCTTCATTTCGGGGAATAGCTCAATGTCGTCCAGATTTCGGGGTGGTCGACATGTAAAGTCGCCCTCCCGGACCAAGCAAGGAAGATTGCTGGCAAGGGAAATATGAAGGTCCATATCAAGGATCGTAAACCACAGTCGTCGTCGCATTTCGCTAAAGTATATAGGAACTCGAGATTCAAATTCGGAAGGATCACGATGAAGACCCATCGTCATGGCCATGCGCACAATAGAACCCAGTGATGTCCACGAGTCCTGTATTCGAGGGGTGATCATTCGTTGCGCATGCAAAAGCAGAACCTCGACCTGGAGCACCTCAAACTCAACCAATTGCTTTCCTCTTAGACTATCCAGCCATGTCCGCACAAGAGCGCATGCTGTTGGGATATGCACGCCGTCAGATCGTTCGTTTCCAAGCCCCTTTGATTTCGTTTCGAATCGGGACGCAAGGGAGCAAAGTGACAGTAGTTGTGGCAGAAAATACTCGGACTGTATCTTGCCTTCCCAGAAAAGGTTGTATTGCTCCGTAAACATGGGCAAATGGACAATCCGATAAATCGTTTCAGACGTGTCGACATATGAGGCGACAAGTCGGTCGCATACTTGCTTCTTGGGCAGAATATCTGCCATTCGTTTTTGAACAGGCATCATCGAGTCAACAAAGACGGTGATTGGAGACAGAGACTTGCGGTACTCGTCAATAAGGGCTTTGTGGAATCGCTTGAAGTTTAGCAAAACATCTCGGACGCCGCTGTTATTTGAATTGTTCACCACAAACTCCTTCGCTTCATCAAACTAGTAATTTTAGCAAATATACAAAGAAAAGCGATTCGAGGATTATTACCAGATTGAGCAAGACGCGAGGGCTGTTTTGGCCATGATATCTTGTTCGCAGCGCTCCTTGCTTGACTGTCAGTCCTCGTATAGTCTCAGAGGATGCGGCAATTAGTCTGCCACCGCTGCCTTCCGAAACAGCAGGGCTTCTGGCCATGAGTTGCCTCTCAAGCCTTTCCATGCGCATTGACAACTCTTCCAGTGAAGGAGTACCCGTAGTATCACCGTTTCGGACAGGTCCATATGTTGACTCGTTGTTGGGAAGGGGAGTGCTTGAGCTGAATAGGCCGGGATTGCAATTGCGTTTCGCTGGTCGAGTAGGTTCCGGCATTTCGCTATCGGAACCTTCTGAGAGGTTTGCGGAATCATGATCGACAGCATATTTGCAGGTTCTGTTTGATTTCTGGCACTGAGAGCACGGGCAAAGGCGATCGCATCGAAGTTTACGCTTCCGACATTCGGTACATGACTTGACTGGTCTCGGTCTTTTGACGCTTCGTTGTTGCTGCTGTTGCTGGGTAAGCGTAAGACCTTGCGAAGGTGTTTGTTGTTGCGGAAGCGGCGCATCGTAGGATGTAGAGCCTAGAATGGGCTGAGGAGGAGCTGTGACCGGGGCATTGCCCCCATCGTGAGTAGTTGAGTGCGCTGTGGTCATCTCGGGCATGCCTGCGGCCAGGCGACAGAGTGCCGGAGAACTATACGATGGGGAGGATAGAGCCCGAAGCTACTAGGGACGGTTGATGAGGTAAGAGAGTGGTCGGTCGAAGTCGTGTGCGAATCGGAAGGACTCAAGTACGCGAGGGTTGAACAAACGGTCAACGAGCGAGGGTCCGAGGAATTGTGCTGACCAGCCAGTTTCGAGCTGTAGCAACAAGTGGGATGAGTTTGTTGATGTATTCAGGAAGCGGACGACAGCCTCGGCTGGGAAGAATAGACAATGGTAGGTCGCAGGCGCACCGAGCTCGCAACGGACATGGCGGAGAAGGAAGTATAAGGAACTCAATCAAAGTTGAGGAGGAACCAGAGGCAGAGCAGACCTGTCTAAGGCGAAGCCTACACGGATGGTAGGTTAGAGGCACCACCAAGCACGAGGACTCGGATGGGAAACGGGGCACAAAGGCACGGGACACGGGACACGGGGGATAGCCAAGACCACACCGGTAGAAGTGAGGTAGTTTGGAAGGCCAGGGTCTTTGAGCTTTACCTTGTTCGAACGGCACACGCACAGTCGACGTCGTGGAGCTAAAGCTCAGGCTCAGGCGCTTTTTTTCTGGTCGTTCCGTCTGATTCAGCCACCCCAGACACGCGCTCGCGCGAGTCGGGCGATTCAGTAGTGCTCCTGTGGGCCTGTCTGCAGATGCGAGCTAGGGTAGTGGACCCGTTGCGTTGGGCTGGGTTGGAGTTGGGCTGGACCTCTGTAGGGTCGCACTGGAGGGAGATTCTCGGTTTGTTAGAGACGTGAGGACTCGAGGTGATGGTGATTGGTCGCGAATGGCAATGTGCAAGGTCCGAGAATGACTATTGACTGCTCGATGGTGGGATCTAGTGTGCGGCAGAGCGATCGTCAACGGTTGACTTAGTAATGACTGAGTCGTTCATCAAGACCGTATGCGTATGCATGAGATAGGACTGTACTGTAAATGCCAAGAGGCGCTGGAGTTGCTGCTTGTTGGATGGCTGTCCCTCCGGAGCTGGAAATATTTTAACTTGGCGGGGGGCCGGTTTGATCGGCCGATGGAGACAACCCAAGGGATCCAAGTCCACTTCTTTGTCTTTGATAGGCGTTGGAGAGACCAGAACCTGGCTAGAACGTCAAGATGGGTCCAATTCTTGATATTGTCGATCTTTTTGTTGATGGAGCAATATGTGCATACGGTATATGTCCGGATAAAAGCACTCGATGGTGAGAACAAGGGGGAAATGTTGCAAGATCAAGCCTGTACTGTAATTAGACTCTTGAAACAAGATTGAATGGTGATGAGTTTATCTTCAAAACATCACGCGAATGTATTTGTGATAAATGATAATTTGAAGTTCCCAACATGTGCGGGTCCACTTATGTATGGAGAAAACGCTCCTCCTCTTTTTAATAAATGGGACTTTGATATTGAACAGAATCTGGGACTCTACCTCTACTTCTACCACATAAGGCAGGTACGAAAACGTCGAAATTACCCGTTGATTAGCATTACATTGGGCTTAATTATAAATGCTGGGGAAGGATCTTTGGCCGTGGTGGTGTCCTTCCCTCTCATCTCGGAGCCGATCCTTGGGCCTAGACTTTGCCCAGGCGGTCTCGATCCTTTGGGCTCCCTCCCCCATGAATCGCACGTGATACCTTCAACTACAGACTCAGATGTCGATATTGATAACTCGAATACTGACTGATTCATACAATAGGGAGTCATCATCAACCTCCCACTGTGATCGACAGCCTCGACCGGTCGTTTGCCTCTTTATATGTCACTTGCTGCTATTAAATGTCATTGTCTGAAGCCCACCCTCAACATCAACATCAAATACTGATAGACCACCCATCAATCATGATCAAGAGACTACCAATCAGAAAATGACCGAAACCCTCACAAAGGATCGGATTTATTACAATCGCTAATTAAAAAGAGACCCGAATGGAGACCTGCATACCTAATCACGCCGATCATGTCACTTGCAGCACAGGCAAAGCACGGTTTTGCTTACGGGTTCACCACGGATTCAAATTTTATCCTTTCGGCCGACCCGTCTCCTCCATCTTATCCCCAGTCTCATGCATACACACAAAGCCGTGCTTTTCCCAGCCATTTCCATTCAATTCCCGCCCCAGGCTGTTGACTTACACGACGACTCGGTCTCACTTTTTTACTGGGCCTGAGATATCTTTAGTACAAATGTGACCCCCAATTTGCGAATCTCGAATGTTGGCAAGGGTTTTGGTTTGCGATTAATGATGCTCGGCCCTTCGCTGAGCAGCTTAAACTAGCAAACACAAGCGCCTGCCTGCGCTGCGCTGCGTGGAACGACAATCATGGACCTGTTTGTTTTTCACTGGCATTGACCTTCTCGGTGATTGTCTCCCAATTGGCTTGTTGAGGCTAGAACCTTTCTCCACCACGTTTCACCCTGGTAGGAGTCCCCAGACCGAGTTTACTTGGACCATCCATGTCTGTCTGCCTACTGTATGTATGTACCTATCATGTGCTCCTGACCATGCATGTTGCATGCGCTGCATGCGCCTACATACATACAAACAGTTGCTGAGTCGGCCGACGATGAGCTCCGTGCTTCTCATTTGGGTCGTCGGTTTTCTCGGCTCCGATAAATCCCCCCCCCCCCTGGCCAGTGCAGTGCTACGTAGTACTGTACATCGCCCTGGCATCCAATTGTTGGTTACCTCTTGCTCACGATATCTCAGTTACAACGTAGTATGCATTCTCGGTTGGCATCCTTCTATTAACTAAGGTTCTTATATACTTTCCCACGGCAATGTATCATGGTTCGCATATTCAACTCAAACTCCAGCATAAATTAGGCACGGAATTTGCCGTCATTATCTGGTCTTAAATGCAATCGCTCAATGAGGCATAGCTAAAATACCTCTCCTCAAGGACGTAAGGAAGGTCCAAGCCGTCTGCGAACTGCTTTTTTTCATTAGTCCAAGACAAGTGCCATGCGCTAGTCAGACAGGGCTGAGAATGGCACGCTAGAGGGTTGCAACGAGAATCCGGCATTTTTAGCACTTTTACCGCCTTCAATTGAGACTTAATTATCCGGATATATAGTATCCTTTTCACAATTTACAAAACTCGTTGCTACGGTGCAATTAAGAACCGAGAACCCTAATAAACATGGCTTTCTAAAAATAGAGATGCTGGATGTTTGCAAAAAGCTTGTCTTAACACATCTTATTATACTGCACTTCTACACTTTAATTGGCTGCTGTATGTTGCCTTCATTACCTTCTGCCGCCCGTTCTAGAAAGCGTCATCTCCGGTGCCGCACTAATGAGTTGATTAGTCTCGGACTTGAGATAATGATATTGTACTTCAATTTGTCAAAGTATACAACTAGTCAGAGACTATCGATCACTTAGACCCGTCTGTCTTTCAACGGGAATAAGTGATATAAGCCAGGACGTACCAACACACTGATGGAGCCCATCGTCTTCAAACCCATTCATTCATTACCCTCATTTTATATTCATATTCCTATATTTCACCGATCCTCAGGCCAAGCCCCTGGGACATCATCATCTCTATCGTCAGACTCTATCTCCTGATCAACACCATCCTCATCTGGTATCTCATCTTCGTGAATCGGCCCGGCTACTATGCCAAGCCTTCGCATCAGACGCTGAACAATGCCCGCCTCGTTACCAGCCCGCGCCTGCTCTTCGATGTCCCGTCGTAGTTCCTCGTCGTCAAGAGCCTGTATGGCTGCGAGGTGAGCTTCTTCTTCAGCGTCGTCGCCAATGGCTTCGGCGCCGGCTGCTCCAGCCTGACGAGCTGCAAGTCGTGCAAACATGTTTTGAAGGCGTGCTTCAACCTCATTTACAGATCCTCGGTTCGGATCTTGCTTGGTCCAAGGTAAACGTGTGCCCTCGCCTGTGAAGATGTTTTCCTCCTCTGGGGGTGGTAGGGGGTCAAATTCATAGTTTGGTTGCATCTCCAGGTACTCTCGTGGCGCCAAAGTGATGAGTGATGTCTGGCCTTCAAGATAGACGAGTCTGGTGACTCCTTGGTCAGGTGGAGAATCATCGCTAGGCAGCAAACTTGTATCAACCTTTTCAAGGCTCTTGGCTGTCTTTTCAAGGAGTGCGATAGCTTGTCCGCTGTTCCAGATAGTCTTGGTCTGGGTGGTATAGAGATGCACCCAGAATGACCGCGAGTCTGAATCGGGACTGATACCCCAGATGGATGGGGGTATGTCAAGATTGAGTTCCCTGAACAATGCAGAGTACAACCAAGGGACTCGTCGCATACCCTTCTCGATCTCTTCGCTTGCACGAGCAGTATCACCCAGTTGCAGGTAAGCCAACACCAGTGTCTGGCGAATATAGATCGAGTCTCGGTTATCGGTCGTCTTTTCCAGCTCCTCAACAAACTCAACCAACCAACGAGCCTCATGAGCACGAATAGCCAACAAGTGGATAAAGTGTCGCATGGCATAGGGATCCTTTGGATCCAAGGTATAGAGAAGCTTAGCCCATTCCAGAGCCGTGCGATAAGTTCCCTTTCTGATTAGACTCTTGAGGTAGTGATATCCTGCCAGCCAGAATTGTCTGTTCTCGGGGCGACGGAAGTCAAGACGTGCCCTGCCTTGCTCAAGGTTCTGGCGGAAAGCATTTGTTGTCACACGACCAAAGGTAAAAAGAGCCCTTTCACAGAGTTCAGATGCGAGAGCCATGTTCTGGTCCTGCTTTGCAATAGAGCTGACCTGTAGGAGTGTTGACACATGATATGGGGCTTCCTTGAGGAGAAGGATCATTCGCTGAGGGTCTCCGATCTGCACGCAAGTGAAGAAGAAAGCTTGCAGAGCATCGTAAGTTCGCTCGTGCACATATGCATACTCAGTCCATGAGCCATCCTCAGCCTTTGCCACCTCCTTCATCGTCAGGCCGCCAGCGCTCTCCCTCGGCCAGTGCTCACGACCATGGATGAAAGCGTTACGACGCAGGGAAACTTCTGGAAGCTTCGGGGCCCCAGGTGGACCTCGTAGAAAAGTCTCGAGGTCGACTTCTCGTTGCATGGGCCGACGGCTACGCTCTTGCTCTTCCTCTGCATGGGCGGACACGATGATGTCGCGTCCAAAGAGGTTTCGCATTTCGTTATCGGCCTTGAGATGATAAGGGTTGATGGATAAAAGTTGGTTGATGCGGTGAGTCTGAGCTGTGTTCTCTGTAGAAGACTTGTTGGCAGATCGTGATGTTTTGATGTTGAGCTCTTTCATCGCCTTATCAATCTCGTCCTCCTCAGGTGCCGCAGCCTTAGCCTTAGCCTTCTTCTTCTTGTTCTTCTTTTTCTTGCTCTTCCCTGAAGTGACAGGTTGTTTCACTTCCATAACTTCCTCTTCCTGTTGCTGCTCTTCTTCGCTTTCATCTCGTGCTTCATCATCATCACCACCTAAAGCCGCGAAAAGACTGACGCGAGGCTTTGGTGCAACTGGTGAATATTCCTCTCCACTCTCTTCTGAATTCTTCTCTGCAGGAATTTGAACCTCTTCCAGCTCTCGCTGCTTCTGCAGCTTTCGAAGTTGTCGACTCGACATGGTGAATGTGATTGTGAATTTGAGATTTCTGTAGGGTGAGTGAGGGGCAGAATGTCAAAAAGATGAATAATGGAAGGATGAAAGGAGGGAATTGAATAACAAAGAACAGAGGGGAGTAGGCTAATATATAGTGATGTCCTTTAGGTTATAGTTTAAAGAGAGAGTTTGACAAGGTTCGCAATTATATTGAAATGTGCTCCTTTGTCCTCGAGTCGAGTCACGCCGATGAAAAAGAATGATGACGTGGGCGGGGCTGTGAAAAAAATTAAGGTTAGAGATAGATAGGTACTCTCAGCCTTGCTGCACAATGTTTGAATATTTAGCATTCCACCAGCGAAACATACCTTCTTACTTCTAACTTTCAAGATAGATGACTTCTCATGTAAAACTCAGACGACCTTTGTTAAATTAGAAGAGATCCACGATCGCAATTCGGCCTCAACATGTCACGTTCGTCACGATTCAAATACAAGTTTGAGCTTGAATATGTGTATTCATTGACAGACTCATCAATCCCATAAGAGGATTATGCTTCTGACTTGTGTCAAGCTCCATTCCTAGTTTTGTTGCATCATCATGAATTGTCATGTGCCTCGTCAACTAGGCCTTTCTTCTTCATAACCACCAGCGCCAGGCCATACCAGACCATCCTTTGTGTTTTTAAATCTGCAATTCAAAAAGGGCAAAAGCAACTCCTTTTGTAGCCTGCTATGCGAAACGTGCCTCCAATTCCGCCCGCTTCCAATTCAATCCTAACTCCGGGCCTCCTAGGCCTCGTTCGTTCTCATAGAGAGCCAACCCTCCATTCATGGTATCCGTTCAAGCCCAAGAACGGCCGAGATCCCTATTTCGCTTGTATAAAGGAGTAGAAATGCAATCGTTCCAAAAATAGGAAATCATGATACATGTTACAAGCAAGTGAATAAACCTATAATACCAAGGCCTCTGCTCTGCTTGGCGTGTGGTGATTCTCAATGTGGAGGCGAACCGTCCGGCCACACGCTGCCGTCAGACATGACTGATCGATGTCTCATTCGTATTATATTTGCGGGTAGTGTTGTGCCCAATTATTGCTGAGCAGGTGCGCCTTGGTACTGAGGGCGGTTTCCACCACGACCGCCGCGACCATAGCCGCGACCACCCCGACCTCGACCACGGCCTCGGCCACGATAGTTGCGGTAGCCGCCATCAACGCTGCCTTGGCCAAAGGTCTCCATGTTCTTGCGCTGCTCCTCGCCTCTCCATTCGCGACCGCCGGGCTTCTGGCCTCCGTTCTCGGTTCGCTCCCTGGATTCGCTGGAGATGTTGTCAAAGAACGACCTCGACTTGTTGTAGGCCACAGGAGCATCTTCACCTGCGGCCGGGGCCTCGGGCTGCTCAGTGACATCGGGGTTTTCGGGAGTCTCCGAAGGAGATCCAACAGTAGCCTCCTTGGCAAAATCTTGCTTGTTGAATTTGGCATTAGACTGAGCAAAGTCGAAGTCAGAATCGGGGACCGCGACCTTGGCGGGGGCGGGACGTCCTCCACGACCTCGACCTCTGCTAGAAGGCCCACCTCGGACAGCGTTCACTCGCATCTCATTGACCTTGTTAGTCAGATTGTCCATGGCGTTTCCGCCGTTGTTGCTCAACTGAGCCATAGCAACAGCGACCGCAGCCCTGGCAGCGTTGGTGGCATCCTGGACGTTGGTCGGCGCAGCAGCTGCAGGGGCCTTGCTTCCAGCATCTCCTCCAACGCCTGGTAGAGAGAAGGGCTTAGCAGCAGATCCAGTCAAGGGAATAACAGGGTTGACCCGGTGGTTCCTGGGTCCAGTAGGAGCAGCCTTCATGTCCTCAACCTTTGCTTGCCCATTCGCAGCCAGGTTAGCAGCAGTCTGCTTGACCTCCTCAGCCGAAGGCTTCGAATCGACAGGTGGTGTAGGAGCATGCGCGGGCTGTCGCACACCTTGAGCCAATGACTTGGGTTCTGTGGGAGGTGCCTGTCCGCTGGGAGTAGCTGGTTTAGCTCGGTCGGCGCCAGGACCAATGGGAGCTGGCTTCGCATCTTGCGAGGGAGTGCCTCTTTGGTTCGCAGGAGCCTCAACAGGCGCATTAGGACCAGGACCGCCAGGACCTCCGGGGCCTGGAGGGAAAGGATAGTTGCCCCAAGGTGCAGGTCCTCCGGGAGGGTTAGGACCGCCTGGACCGCCAGGACCACCTGGGAAGCCTTGACCGGGAGGAAACCAGCCAGGAGGAGGAGGATAAGGCATGTTTCCAAAGTTGGGACCAGGTCCACCAGGGCCACCACGACCCCAGTTGCCGGGTGGCGGGCCTCCGTAGAAGTTGTTGGGTGGGTAGGGACCTTGGGGAAAAGCACCAGGACCTCCCGGTGGAGCATTCTGGTTAGGGCCTTGGGCACCAGGACGAGCTCGAGCCTTGTGTTGTTAGCTTGTGTGTCTTGAATCACAATAACAAAATGAAAAGAGTGTGTGAAATCCCAATCAGAAGGAAGGCAACGGAAATCTCGACATTATTTTTTGCGCTTTCCGACAATGACAATGTTTTACATCCGAAATATTTCATCATATGGGAGGGGGAAGAAATTTCATGGAATAGGGAAGTGTACTTACGCCAACGATAGCTGGGTCATCAGGCACAGCTGGAGGCTTGTTCTCTTTGATGTTGGGATGCTCCTCGATCCGCAAGTCCTTCACGTCGCTGCCGCGGAAAACGATGTACTCGTAGACTTGATCGGAGGGAGCTATCTCTTCTTCAGGTCGTCCCTTGCGACCTTCGGTACCGAATGACCTCACATTTTCAAGTGATACTGTCGACTCGTCCGAGTTGATCTCATGTAGGGTACCAACGTAGCTGTCACGATGTCAGCGACAAGCAATCTCGAGGCGGTTGGGTCAAGTAACATACCGAATATCGCTTTTGGAGATGAGGGAAATGCGAGACCTGTGGCTGCGTAAGCGGGCGTAGACAGGCTTCAATGACCACGTCCAGCATACCCGAGAAATTCAGACATCGCCGATGTGAAAAGCCACGTTCAGCACGTGGTGAGCTTGTGGTGGGGAACGCTCGAAATGCAAATACGGTAGCAAGAAGAGGAAGCTGCACGAAATGCGATGGAAGAGAGGAAAAGAAAAGAGTGTTTGGTCGTGGGCGAGGGAGAGAGAGGAGGTGAGGTGAGGGAGGGGGAGGTTGGTTGGTTGTGTGGAGGAGGTAGGTAGAGTTTTGCGAGAGAGAGATGAGGAATGAAAAGAGGCTGGAGGTTTCTTTAAGCAAGCCCTGCTAGTGAGCAAGGGCGGTTGAACGTCGGCTGCTACTCGGCGCTAGTGTGGTTACGGAACTCGAGGGCTGAGCTGAGCTTCAACAGGTGTTGTTAAGGAAAGGCTGTGAAACCATTGCTGATACAGCCACATATTATACAAAATGGGGGACATGAAATAGATTATTTGGCAATTTAGTAAATTATTCTCATTCAATCCTAGAGATGGAATTTACAAGAATCTCTTTTTAAGCATGGTGAATGCATCACTTAGGTAGGTAGGTAGGAAGGAAGTCAGTTATGAATCAACTTGTCGATAATTAAACCTCTCTAAAATTCGTTGTAACTTCAAAACTTGTTTGCACCGAAAAGACAAAACCGGTCTACATCTACAAATCATTAAGCATGCTAAACTCCTTCATCAAACGAAAGTACGCGTAAGGCCCATTATCAATAATAGCATAGCGCATCCATTGTAAGCCAAGCCAGAAAAGCGACTGCCTAAACTCCAAGAACCAAAGTCATTCCTCATCGGAACTTGCTGAAAATGACCGCGACAATAAGAATAACCAAAACAGTGATGATGGAGATGGTGATTATCCGATTTGTAGCCATCCTGTAAATTTGCAATGTCAGTTCCGTAATTGCCATGACGTCTATGTGGGCCACATTACCTACGAGCCATGCCCCTGAGTGTCTTGACGCTCCTGTCCACATAGCCCTCACTCTCGAGCATTCTGTTGCGAGTGTGCTCAATGGTCTCTCGCTGGCGTCCGAGGTCTGCCAAGGTGCCTGCACCGATGGCTTCGGTCTCGTTGGCAAGAGCCTGACTGGCCTTCAATCGCTGTGTGCTTCGATCAAGACGGTCCGTCCCCGAGAGCAACTGCTGTCGCTGCTCCATGTGAATATCTGATGAGCCGGCGGGGTCGTCTGTGTATCGCGCTCCGAAAAGTGCTGAGCGATCGGAGGAGAGAGTGGTCAACTTGCGACGAGCGGCATCTGTGTCTGATTCGTAGTTTCGGAAGCGCTGGTTGACCTTGGTGCGAGAGCTGGTGGGGATGTTTTGCTTTTCCAGGCGCATTGCGCTGAGCTAAATGGTCGAAATTGTCAGCATGGACCTAATATCGATGGTGGTGGTGAATTTCAGATGGACCGACCTGTTCATCAAGCTCCTCGAGCGCGCGCTCG
>JABFFJ010000461.1:0-32384 GCA_013623715.1 Fusarium verrucosum | reverse complement strand
ATACTCGTGTGCCGACATGATGACTACGACACAGGAGACGAAGAGGTATGATGAGTAGCAACGAGTTGAGGTTAGATCCAAGAGAAGAGGTGTGGTGAGGGAGGGAGAGAAGAAGAGTGTGGTGTTGTGGTGAGGGAGATGAGAGGAGGAGGAGGAGGAGGAGGAGGAGGAGACTTACGTTTTCGGAGGCGATGAGCGTTTCAGAAGTCGTTTGGCAACCAAGAGGGCAAGTAGAATGTCTAAACACGATCCAGGTTAGTTCCTATCGCGATGTGAAGTCTGTGGTGTTGTGTTGTGAAGGTGAAGCTGGTGATCTTCTCTCGAGAAGACACAAAGAACCAAGTAACCAGCAACGAGTGCACAACTCAGGGAGAACAGTGACGAGTAGAAGATGAAGATGCTCAAGAAGTGAAGATTCGAAATACTTACTTCGTATGTGCGGTTTGAAAAAACGCGGTCTGCTTTGTTTCTTGGTGGTGGTGGAGGAGAAGAGAGGAGAAAGTTGGGAGCTTGGGAGACTAGTGGAGATGTGGTGGGAGCGGCGCCAGGGGCAGCGAAGGGCAGCGGTAGCGGGAACGCCCAGCACAAAACAAAGCACCTCAGGTGTCCAGGGGTAGTGAATCCAAGTGGCAGAATTACTTGTACTGCCTCTACTATAGCTACGACTACAATTCACTCAGGACTTACAGGGAAGACTTGTAGGATGATGCACTTGATGAGAATGTAACTACGAGTGCTCTAGATACATTGTTACCTTCCATTGTCGTGATTTAGTGTCCTTCTAGAGCAATTGTGGCGTTGGAGCTACATGTGACGGCCTCGCATAGAGACGCAGATAGGTGCCGGGACTTCACGCATATGACCTAACAAGAATGGTGACACGAGAATGGTATCCGCTGGAGGGCGTCTCCTAGGCAATGTACCATTAGGGCTAGCATTGACAGTCTAACAATAGGTAAACCCGCCATAATCTTTACAGGCGTTGCAAGTTCACTGATGCAGGTATCAATTAACTTGACTTGGACCCATCCATTCCTAGGAATTGCCTTGCAAATGTCTGGATAGTGTTTGTACTACTGAAACGTATTCGCAGTATTTAATAAAGACAAAACCAAGTAGACAAAGTTCAATAAAAGAAAATAGGATAAAGGAATAATAAGTTTGCAAACAGCAAACACTCATCAACAATTTGATATTCTATGGGCATTTTCTTTCTTTAATATCACTGAAGCCTGATAAAGTTGTTTGCGTTCCCTCTGTGAAGTATCTTGGCTGGAATCGTGAGGCATCAGTGTTGGGCCCATGTCACCCGTTTTCCCACACACTGCGCCAAGTTAATTCCACCTCTTGTGCCCCAGCCACTACAGTTGAATGCACCAATTCCATATCATTTAGCAGGCTCTTTTAAGTCTACAGATCTCTTGATGCTATTCTCATAGCCTGTTCGTGTCTTTTCGTGGAAGATTTTTCAAGTTGGTGGTGGAGGATCCTTGCCACACCACATGACGTTACACCACATCGCCACTCTAGGAATCCCTCCAAAGCCAGCTCAAACATCTATCATCGCTCTTTCAGCCTTCAACTGACATCTGATGATAACAGGCGTCTCATCTTTCCTTTGAACACGACACACCAGGAGCCAACGTCGACGTTGGGCTCTTGAAAGCACTACCGACCGCCGACCGTGAAGGATTCGTCCGCCAGCTCAATACAAGCACTCCAGCCTGCCAACGACACGTTTATCGCTCAAGATCCTTCAAATACTCATCACTGTCATCAGCATCCGGGTACAGTCAAGCACTCACAGCTTCCTGTAGTCTCAGGGGGTGATTCGTTCATGGAGTGACGAAGATCGGTACCCAAGGGGCTCTGTGGCCATCTTGTATCGTATCACGATAGTCATGAAGCTCTCTTCTTGATGTGAAAGTCAAAGTAAGAGCCCAAAGGTCACTTGAAGCTCGATGGGTGTGTATCGACAGGACCGCAGAACACAACACACTTGAATCTGCGCGGCGACTTCTTCCAAAGAGGTGGTCAGTTAAGCTCTCAAGTCTCAACCTCTTCTTCATAAGCTTTAGTAGCTCCTCCAGGCACAAGACAATGATTTGCTAACCAGTCTTTGAAGTGCCGCGGGCTGCTTTGAATACCCAGCCGCCTCAGGGTGCACCGGAGACCAGACATCACGGTTGAAGCTTCTCAGGAGGCTCATACAGCTTCCATTATGCTCAAGACCAGTCTCTTAACCTTGATCTTGGGTCCCTTGACCACCTACAACAACAAGATCAGATGAGGCCCGCCAAACGCTGCTCAGGGTGTGGTTGCTTTCTTGTGTTTGTACGTTGGAAACCTTCGCTCTCCCTTCACAAGATGGAAGCATTGGCTAACTGTTGCTCTTGTACCAGAGGTCTAGCTCTGGAATCTCAAGATATCCGGCTTCCTTTCGATGTGGGACTACGAAGAAAAGCGCTGGGGTACACATGAGATACACATCGATGGCATACAACACCACGGCGCAGTTGCAGGTCTACTACGAATGCTTCCCTGAGAAGCCAAACCATCAATTACTTCCCTCGAGATGCTTCGGAACCGTCAAGTCTACTGGGAGGCTCTGGAAAGGTCGTTCAGACTCAAGGGGTGGACCAGAAGAACCAATTGTGTCTCTACGTGAGTATGCGAGACCTCTCAGCTTTTGAGTTACAAGCCAACAATGAGAAAGAATAGAGTACAGTATTTCACACGATCTTCAGCTCTACTCATGGATACTCTATGCTTCTTCTAATGTAGGATGTGGGAAGACCAAGCCTTCAGCCACAATTCTCAACTACAAATAACACATCTAGGCCACAATCTAGGCATATACCTATGTCTCCACAGTTACTCACTATGCTTCTTCAACGAGCTCATGGAGGTCTTCAGTAATATCGTTTTGTTTCAAGCTTGGGCGGCGGTTCTCTTGTGAGTCCTTATACCAGTCGTCAATTTCATAGTATTTCAAGTCTAACTATAGTTCTCAGGGTCTCATACGCTTCGGACGTTCGTTTTGCAAACTATCATTCAACAACCATCTCGATCCTCCTTCGCTCATACCAACCGACAATGCTTCCCATATCAAGATTTCCAGTGGTTCTCTCTACCTATACTGGTGCAGGTCTCATCTCAAAAGGCTTGCTGAAGTCAGGTATTGGACCCTAGACAACTCAGAGTAACACCAGACCTTCGACCTGGCACTTTCTCTGTTCGACTGCCGAAGATTAACAAGTATATTGGAACACTGGCTGAAGTCAAGAGGCTTCATTGATACTCTTATGAAGTACAGCTGAAGTTTTTGAGCTGCGTCCCACAGTTTCCCCCTTCAGTGAGTTCAGATCGAGCAGGGAGTTCAGGGGCTGCGTTATTAGAATCCGCTTCAGACGCACACATCTTCTTCTTACCTCCCGATACAACCATCTAGATATGACGGTAAATGCTCCCATTCAGATTTGCAACACGGCATATGGACTATAGCTGGTTTGAATCGAAGTTGCAAAGCAAAGCTAACTGTGGTTGAGTAGGTGAAATCAACCTGACCCGAGACAAGCCCTTCAAGGAACCCAACTCCAGTGATTAACTTTCGAAAATCACCTATACCCGATCCATTGGCATCTTCGCTCAATACAAACACGAATATCAGAGGCGAAATGCCAGATTCAAAGGATTGGCTTGACTAATTGAAATGTGATGGTGAAGAGGATTGCTCGGAACAGGTCAGTCGTTGACCATTAACATCTCCCGAAAACCAAACATTGCTTCAGGTCCGTTTACACTTTGGACTTCTCAATACACATCTTGGTCGATCCATTTTGCCATGACCCTGTTCTGCAAAGGTAAGTGCTTGACCCCTGAGCCAGGCGCACTTTCTCACTCCTACCTTCAACTAGACCATGACTACTCCTTGAAATCACTTACTCGGCCGAACACATTCAGTTCCCTATCAACAACGACCAAGATAGCTTTGCAACAGCTCGTTCCCTGTTTCAACTTTCAAGAACCTCTCGTACAAGACAAGCTCTAACATCAGGTGGGAAGACAAGGTTTCAGCTATGAGGATAAGACAACATCAGTGGTCTTTTGCTTTTACCTATACAATATCTGATTTGGACTTGGAGAAAAGATTTCCAAGCGATTTAGCGAGGCATACATTCAAGTGAGCAATGCCGATGCAAGAATACCTACAGAATCCAAGATCCTGAGGAGAACCTCGATGAAGGATTTGAATTTAAGCCAGAGAACATCTCACCAGAGGTTCTTTCGACTCTAATTCTCTAAGAGAAATCCAGAAGCTTACCCATTACATTGGCTTGTGTCAATGTAGGATGGGAAGACCAAGCTTTCAAGCATCATTTCCTTCCGGGTTCGTCATCCCTTGATCTATACAACATTTGAAATTTTGTGTCCAAGTCTAACTGCACTACAGAACAGCTTCTACTCCTCCTTCTTCTCTCGAACCTTATCCCCTCATCCCAATCAAGATCGAATCCGAATCCGAACCATGACGATACCTCGGGACCTCAAGACGTCCTACACTCTTCGCTCCAAAGAATCGTGGCAGTGTGATCTGCGCTCAACGTTCGACAAGACTTGTTCGAAGACCATCAGTGCCAAACAAGTTGTGATTGGACTTGTGTGGTCGCCTGGGGTCCTTTTCATTCCCCAAAGAGCATTGGAGCATGGTTGGATGGGTAGAGACCGCAGCCCGAGAAATCATGCTTGCCTTTGGTGAGCTGGCGATTCTGCATTCATGCCTTGGACTGTATGTCACTGGTTATCGAACTTTATACAATGTCACTAGAGATCACCGAATGAAGAGCAGAATTTGTTTCGATGTATCAGAAGGCTCCATATCTAGGAGGATATGTTCTATATGTAACCATGAACTAAGTGTATGCCATATTAGAATAGCACTAATTGCTCTTTTACAAAAGAGTAGTAAATGATAACAGGTGTTTATGTATATTATGTATGACGGGTGAGATATGTCGAGTCTCTCGTGTCGTTTTTGGTGACATGAAACTCAACCATCAAAGGACATGTTAGCGCGAGAAATTCAATTCCGTGATGTTTCTCACGATGGGAACAACGTACAAAAGTGAAATTTATAAGTTAATTAGATTCATAGTTACTGTGTAATTTCCTCTAAACTCATTAATACCCTGCAAATGACATGAAACTGCCCACAAGAGTCATTGCCGTACCAAATTGCTGGGGCTATAGGGTATGCGAGCTTAACATGAAGCCAAACGAAGTACATTTAATATTCCACGCGAGCTTCACTACTGTATTAAATCTTTAAAAAGAAAAAGAAAATGGAACTGAAGAAAAGAAGTAGCTAGATAGCTTGGTTCAAAGAAAATAGTTGGCTATCCGTTGTATCTCTGTTTGGGGATTTGTGTTGTATGATTCGAGCCAATGCCATACTCGGAAACATTTATACCGACAT
Source organism: Fusarium verrucosum (assembly GCA_013623715.1). Taxonomy (NCBI): domain Eukaryota; kingdom Fungi; phylum Ascomycota; class Sordariomycetes; order Hypocreales; family Nectriaceae; genus Fusarium; species Fusarium verrucosum. Next base: position 26,908 of record JABFFJ010000461.1, on the reverse strand, counting down.
AGGTTGGCACGAGGGATGATCTTTTTACTTGGAGTGCTAAGATCGGCATGAGCTTGGTGATTATGCGAGGATATCGCGCTTGGTAATGTTACGTATATCAAAGGGCGAGAGCCGCTTCCCAGCATCAGTTCCACTTTCTGGGATTTGACAAAGGTCAAAGACAGGTAGAGATACGAGGCAAGGGAGGTAGATGAGAGACTTGAACCTGGAAACTTGGTAGCGGTCACGAGAATGATACACATTGCCAGGGTCGGACTTTTAAGGAACTTCCCGTCACTGCCAACTTTTAAGGTCTTTATTGTGGCAACCAAATCACGAGGTCAAAGGGATATTGCTGAGCTAGGTAGCCAGCCTGCTGCATGCTCTTTATGGTGCGTGCGTGCGTGGTAACGTGGGTCGGGGATCTTATCTCACTGTACATACATACAGACAAGGATCTTGATGATGATGACATCGAGATTATAACGATTGAGCTGAGACACTGAGAAGAACCACTCTACTGAGACGGTTTGAAGCTAAAATAGTGACAGGTTTGCCTAGAAGTTTCTGGCGCTTAACCCGCGGCAGTGATAAAGACGACGGGAGTGAGTGAGACTGATCAAGACTTGAATTCCAGGGCCATCCATCCATCCTTCCTTCCCCACAGCGGGCACTCTCTCCAAGTAGAAACCAGAACAGACAGTCGGCATCCAATCAAACTTGTCCGACGCTAATCGCGGGCCTTCCATTTCGACCAGTACCTACCTTAGGCAGGGCGCGGATCATGGGAGTGCTTGCCCGGACTAGGTACAGTAGACTTAGATATGGGCAGGGGCCGCTTGGTCCTTGGGCCGCGCTTTCCATTCAATAATTCACGGGCAATCTGCGACAGCCAAGCAGGTGCGTGCGTATGACCTTACATGCAACTTCCCTACCTACCTGCTTGGGCTGGAAATGACCTAAGGAAAAAACAAATTAAAGCTTCTGAGCCATTACCTCCCATATCTTCCTTTCCCAGGGAGGCTCAGCCTCATTCACCATCAGTCCTGTACCTATTTGCCCTGCTTCTCTTCTTCCTCGGCTCACCCAGATTCATCTGTGACGCATTCGCTGGTTGCATCTCATCCGTCATCTGTCGGTCACTTTGCGTCCCCCTTCTTACAAGCAAGCGTATTCTTTGACCGTCACTCTACGACAGGAACAGTTTGCTAGCTCTACCTATTCTCTTGTTATATCTCTTGACGAACAAAGAAAGCCGTGAAACTTCTGTCTCCAAATGGACAAAACCCCAAAGTCACTTGCACTTGACCCTGTCGAATCCACAGACCAACCCATGGATAACATCTTCAAAGCCGTGAAGTGGTCCGAGGAAGAAGATGAACAGGAACAAAGCGAGAAGAGATTGCAAGTTTACGCTCCATATGCCTGTTTTGAGCTCGGCTAACATCAAGATAGATCCCTCGAGGCTCAAGGGCAGGACAAGGTCACCCGCTGGATGAGAGACGGACTGCAGTACGGGTAACCCCATCTCTCACGCATCTTTACCCGCCCTTTTCACTTTCTGATGATCCCCTAGGGTTCTCTATTGCGACCTTCTGCCAGACATCTCCAACGTCGTGCGGCCAGTTGACAAGTCCGGTAGTTATATGGACATGCATTTGGAATCCTTCCAACACATGCTGCCATGGTGGAGCCCAAATTATGAGTCTAGCACAACTCCAACCACTACCGAGAAGAACTCGTCGACCTCTCAGGCCAAGCCCACCTTGTCTCTTGACGAGCAACAAACCGACGGCATCAAACGAGAAAAGGCGTTCCATGACCTCCTTACCAAAGCCGGAGGACGTCCTTGGTATTCTGGCGAGCTCATTGACCAGGTTGCCCGGAATCCAGAAAAACATGCCGAGCTTCTTGAATACTGGAAAAAGGACCCCGCCGGACCGGAAAAGGAAGAGTGGATGATCTTTGAACGTCAATTGGAAAGGTGGAACCAGTTTTGTCGTTACCAGTTGAGAGTGAGACAAAACTCTCACACATTTGACGAATACCTGGCGCGATGTACCAAGTGTCTTTCCAAACAATCTCTCAACACGCCGTTTCAAATGAAACAAGACCCGATAGACCAGGACCCGTTATCACAATGGCTTGAGTATCTTTGTTTTGAACTGTCTGAACGTAAAAAGTACTCATGGTATAAGCGCTACCATCAACAGTACGAAAGTGCCTGGCAGATACTTGTCCGCTCTAAAGTTTTGGAATCGCACGAAACCCGAGACCATGTTGAAGACGCCAAATACGTATCATCGCCGGATGATCAAAGGACAAGTTTAAGACAAGCTGTTGAGGCGACCAGTTCAAAAGTCTTGTTAGCGGAACGGGATCTACTGAATCCATCTGTGAGGAGACCAGTAGCTCAACGGAAGCTCTTCGAGGCTCAAGCCGAACTTGATGGTGCGATGCAAGCGTTTGATCGCTTCCAACATCGAAAGGAGGCGATTAAAGGATTCAGAGAAGCTACCTCAGCGTACCGAGAGGCGAGACGTGGAGCCCAAAGACATCAAATGCTTTTACGATGGATGCGGCAACAAGTACCCCTAATCGAGAAGCATCTTGGACTGCCATGTTCAACGGAGTATCTGGCATTGGATGGCGATGGGATGGTGGAGACGGATAGCGACGAGAGTGAGGACCAGAATGTGATGATTAATCCTTCTCATGCACAGTTGATGGACTCATCCATTGGATTACAGCGAAGCGAAAGCAAAAAGCGTCTTGCGAGTATCTCGGCTGAAGTTAGTCGAACTAACAGCAATGTGCCACCAAAGCGTTCGAGGTATGTGATGAATAATGAACCCGAAGCGAGATAACAATGTGAGAGAACACACACTATTTTTGTGTTTATGGGAATATTCTGACTTTGCACGATTTTATCTATCAATGTCATGGATTGCTTTGGATATCTACATACGTGGCATGGTGGAGTTGGTCAAGCTAGTTCCCTATCTGCCTAATAAGATGCTGTCGCCGTCTGGGCGGGCTGCTGCCCGGAGGTCTTCAGTTCAGGCAAAGCAATTTTAACAATGCAATGCGATATTTAGTTATATTTCTTGTTAAATCATGTCACCTCATTATGACGCCCGCCGTGAAATTTTCGAACAAGTCGCAAAACTCTTTGATTATCCACTCTGGTTGGCAATTTGATACTCAAGGGTTCCTTGTAGCCATGCTTTTGCCACGCCTGAACCCTAACCCACGTACTATGTAATTCAGCAGAGCCACGTCGGAGGAGAGCTCTGTTCCCACTTGTCAGGAAATGGAACCTTGGCGCGACTTTACCCCGTCGACCCCTGTCATTTGTTTCAATCCGAGCCCGGTGTGCAATTGCCAATTGTAATTGTAGCTATGTCGGGTCGCTTTGTCCTCGCTCGCTCGCTCGCTTGACGCCATCACCAAAAGTCACAGCCCGTCCCTACCTGCCTCGGTAGGTGGTAGCTAGGTACAGTGCCCCCTTGCGTCGGGCCTGTATTTGTATTTCCTCCCCCTCCTCCTTTCTGTCTTCCTCTGTAATTATTTCCTCACCCCCAATTGATCGCGAATTGCTTCAAATGGCCTGAAACGGTCCATGTAAGATGGCCAATCCTCCCCCCGTCCGTCGGGGCTCATCAACAGGCCATCTTCATCTACCTCCACAGCCGCTTGCGCCTGTACCTCTGACCTCCACCAAGTATCCTGCTCCTCCTTCGTCAGCGCCGCCCACGACCACGACAGCTCCCCCCGATGTCGATGCTCCCGTGCATCCCTCTCTTCTCCAACCGCGTGTCGCCGTCGTTCTCGATGTCCCGAAAGCATGGCACCCGTGGCTCTTTGTTCTACGGCTCGTCTCCATTCTGCCAGCTCTCTGGTGGGGATTGCCTTCTGCACTCCAACTGCTGCTGCGTGTCTTGCCGGGTCCCGAGTTCACCGTTGTCGTGCCTTCAAGGACAGGAGGGAGTGTCGAGGCGGATGAGCGTTACGCCCTGACCGAGACTGGGCTTGCAACTATATGGGTGCGTTTGGGGACATATCCTGCCTAATTGAAGGCCGGGAAAGAGCTGCGCTGATACTTTGGCGTCTATTAGTGTTTTGCTTCAGGATATTTATCCTTCTTCTTTACAGACTGTCTGATGTCCAGATGGTAGGGTTCCCCGACTGGACTCGCGATACAACACCATCATATTAACCAATTCACAGGCTCATCAACTACACTCCCCAAGCGACAATGGTCCGGCTTCTCACGACCAATATATGTAACGCCTACCTCACTTCAACCGTACTCTCTTGGGTTGGCGGTTTTGAAGACCCTCGTCTCCTCCTCCCAGCCTGGATTGGCATAGCCACTGTACGTCGTCTTCCCCGCACACCGACGCATGCATGAGATGGCGCTCGCTCACCGCACCTAACCAAACGTACGTTGTTGACTGACAAGGACTCCAGACACTTACCGTGCTATATCACATCACACACTCCAAGATCAACATCCGCAAGGAGACGTCTACGTCCGTTAATGTCTGCTCCATTGCCTCCTCTATTTCTATGGTGGCTCTGCTGGTACAACTTCATACCACGCCTGGCTATCCCGAGATGCCGGTTGTAGTATCTGCTCGGCGCGCATATGACGAGGCTGCGCGTGTTGCCGCTCAGGTCAGGGGAAACATTGAGCAGCGAGCAGCGCTATGATGATGTGCAGTCCAGTATCGAGCCCTTGCGGCACAGCACCTCTTTGTTTATGGGGATATGGGGGAGTAGGCGAATTATCGGTGTTTCTTTGGACGAATGACTTTTGGGGATTTTGTTCATTTTTTCTTCTTTCTAAATTCTGATTCCCCGCCCTTACAAGGGCTGTTATGATTCTGTTTGGCTTGCTTGGTAAGGGTACAGTAGCATTTTGGAAGTTTTTGCTGGCACGACCCCAATTGCCGGGCCTTATCAAACAAACAAACGTACGAGTGGGACCTGACGTCAAGAATACCACAACCAGTATTGAAACAAATTCACATTAATTTCACACAATCAATCAACCAGTTTCGGAATCGACATTGTATTTGCCTGAGACTACTGCGGGGCTTGCCCATGTAGACATATCTGACTAACGAGCGACTGACAAGCCATGTTTGATCAACAGATGCTTCGCCCGTAGCCTCGTCTTGGTGTACGTGAGCGAGGTGGATGTCGAAAAGCCATCACCCACCTGCTGCATAACGTGCAACATAGAATAAATACTCTTCCAAAAAAGCCACCACGAGTAAAACTCGCCCTGTGTGGATGCCCGTCGTCCTAGAGTAATCGGAGCCGAGCCTCGGTGTGTCTGTTGCGAGAGCAAGAGAGCACGCCCGGAAAAGGCACAAGCCGGAGAGGCCATGCATCCCTGTCCCTCTACGTCAAGACGCCCGGGAACGGCGACTGACAGGACGACGGGGCATGCAGAGCTTTAGAAACCGTGGACCTTGATGGTCTTGGCATCTAGCTCGAGGCCTTCCTTCTTGTCGATAAGAAATTCCTGAACATCTTTGCGCTGATCGCCCTGGAGCTGGATCACCTCTCCCATCTCGGAGTCGTTGACGATGGTGCCATTGCAGGCTACTTGATGTTAGCTTCGACATCCATCAGTGGTTGCTGCATGAGGCAGGCACTTACCAAACTTCTTCTTGATGACCTTAAGAATCTTCTTCTGGTCGAATTTCTTGGGGAGACCCTGAACAGTGGTCAAAGTCTTACGTCCATTACGCTCTGGAGATATGTTAGCAGTGCACCCTGAAAAAAAAAAGCGTTTCCCAAAGCCAGGTGTAATATTGTATTGATTCATTCGGTCGGTCATACGGAAATCTCACGTGAGGTTGCGGTGTGATATGATGATCAAAGACCACGCGTGGCTGGGGTGGCTTGAGCGGTACTTACGCTGAATGCGTATATGGATATAATTCTGCGTCTGCTTGGTTTCTCCGGTGTCCTCGTCGGCTTCGGCGAAGGGGTCTAATGATGGTGATGGTCAGCCACGATATTCTTCAAGATTGGGTTTGTTTGTTGTGATGGATGTGATGGGATAAGGGATTGGGTGGGGATTCAGCATGTGGCTTGGCGGCAACAAATGCAGGTACAGGATGATGAGACGCGACAGGTCCAAATGCGATAGTCGAGACGATCCGCGCAGATGAAGTCGAGGATCAAGGTAACAATGCGATCGATATAAGGAGGGAGGCTCACCGTAGGTCTTGAGATTTTCGATGGACATAAACTCGGAGGTACTGGGGTGACCTTGGGAAATGGGTTTTGTAAAGGGTTGAGGGTGTTTTCAGCGACCGCTGGCTAAGATAGCGCCTCGCTGTGTAAGGATCGAGAGTTGAGTTGTTGAGGGACGATGAATATGTCTAGCGACGAGGTTTGCGAGGTTGCAAAGTCTTTGGGGGGTTGCGGGTATTTGTGTTGGTGACGTTGTAGGGGAGAAGAAAGAGAGAGTTTGGTAGAAGGGGGAGGGGCAAAGATGAGTAAGTGAGTGGGCTTCAGGCTGTGGTGGAAGGAGAGCGGGAGGCAGCGCGCACGGGGGTGTTAGCCCGCGCTAGTAGGCTAGCTAAGGCGATGTTGGCCTAATGCGTCAGGCAACCCTCGTGAGATAAATTCGGTTGCCATCCATGCCCGGGGGCTTTGAATCACGCAGTGGCTAAGCGGTAACTGTAAACAAAGGATATATCTGTAATTATTGCTCATCAATCAGGATAAATATTATTTTCATGATCTGAGTCGGCGTTTCTTTGCATTATTTGCCCTGGATACCTCGGATTTGAAATTCGTCATAGGTAGTAGCGGGCATTCATCTTTACGAGGCTCATTCTGGGCACATAGCGACGGGCATTGGCCACTCTCCAGGTACGGAGTAACCTACGCTCCAGCCAAGACAGAACAGAGTCTAGCCATCGTTACCGACTGTTCTCTTATTTCGGGAAGCCCGTTGAAAGCAGCAGATGTCTTACCCAGCCTTCTTTCAATCGCATCCAGGTGTGAGGCCTTGTGCCTTTTTGCATCCAAATAAGAGCTCAAATACCTTACCTACGCTCCGCCTCCAGGCTTGGGTCAGAAAAGGTACCAAGTTTCGCACTGCGCCTTTGTCCATATGATGTTTGCGACCCATCACCCTACACAGTCCTTTTTCAACTCAAACCTGCAAGTCACTGGCTTTCACCGCCTTGTCTGATTGGTGTCAAAAGGATAATCCATCTACTTATAGCATCAATGCTATCAATAACTTGTAACTTGAAAGCATTACTTATAAGGCCTAGGATCAAAAGTTTCAAGCTTGGGCTCTTATCTCAACTCAACACACAGGAATGGCTAGCATAAGCTTGCTATCTTAAAAAGATCCTTGTTCCATTTCAGCACCAACGTGTGATTGATGACTCTTCCTTCATAAGTAGAAATAGTTGAAAAGAGACAGTTCTCCGGAAGAGTCAGAATCTTGACATGGCATGCGTTCCGCCACCTTGGCAACTTCCTGATGATTCAGGCACCTCCTCAGTGAGTTTGCACGACACAGTCATGAATGACTCCAATTAAGTGATGCAAACAAGTCATAATAATGCAGAGATATGAAATCAGATCAAGGAAGAAGATAGATAGTAGATATCATGGCCCGAGCCGAAAAGACCCATAACAAAGATACTTTGATACCTGCCAGAATCGGGGCGGGCGGGCAGATCTCGGAAACAATGGATGTTTGTTTGTACGGAAGGCACCGTCCGTGTCGTTTTGATACAGCGGATGGCAGGAGCCAAAGAATGATTGCTATCTCGTGGGACTTTCGCAACCACCAAAACGACATCAAATAATCTCATCATACAGACACAAACAATGGACTACATATTCTTCCATATTCTTCCGCTTCTTTGTCCTTGACCGTCGATGGAGTTGGAGTTGCCTTCCAAGAGGGGCGAGCCCTAGTCTTGCACAGAATCAGGTGCCACTTTTGCTTCGTCCCCCCGGACTCGAGACCGCATGTTTCTTCTATTATTTCGTCATCATCAGTGGTTGTTTCGCCCAGCTCCAAGACCCTGCTCCCTTCGCTTCCCAGAGCCGAGATTTCTAAACAGGGCGGGCTTCAGCTGTCTTGATCCTGGGGCATGACAGCTAGCCTCATTTGGTGGACCTACCTACATACCTACACACGCATCATTCGTCGTCTCAACGATCACGTTCTTTATCTCTCGGAAGTTTTCAACCCCGGACCAAGTCTAGTCAGGTACATTTAAACGGATAGAAGTCGAGGCAAGACCCCGACGACACCCTGTGGCTTCGGACAGTATCTGACCACTTTTCAGCCCAGCCCAGCCCAGCCCTCCCACCACCCATCCATCATCCTCAGCCTGCCTGCATCTTCGGTTCCACCGGCAACCCTTCCGCTTCTGGATCTTGTCTAAGGATGGAGGATCAAAAGAAGGTCCCATTTGAGCCCCAGGAGCTTCCTCCGGGAACGCCGCCCGTAATCCGCGAACGTTGCAGAGAAGCAAGCTGGATACCAATGTGCCGCCACAGCTGCACATTCGAGACCCAGCATTTTGACAAGATTATGCTCAATCTTGTCGATAATCCGAATCTCAACTCCAAGTGGTTGTTCCGTGCAGATGTTCTCTTCGATGATGACAGTCAGAACCCTGTCCCTGAAGCTGACGATATCATCGGAGCCCACCCTCTCGTCCAAGACTTTCAAGGGTTCAACAGACAGAGAACTATAGTGCGCCGATTGATACCCCGAAACACACTTCGCGATGCCCCGTTAGATCAGACGTGCTCATTCTACCAGTCAAGGAGTCTTGACGATCAAGAAGCTGATGGGGAACCCGCTCTGATAAAATCTCTGGTTGTGTATATACCGCATACTTCCTCCACTGCGGACATGCCCTTCTATCATCCAAAAGTGAGAGGCATTGCCCAGCTTCATGAATGGGATGTCGCCACAAATACGGGCACCGTATCCGTCCACTTTCTACTCTTTGATGCCGAATCGGGCGAGGAAGAGGTCGACCAGGTCAAACTGGGGAGGATTGCTTACCATCTCCTTCAAACCATCCACAAACATGGGCATAGCACCGCTAGAGGCTACGTCAAGAGAGTCCATCACGATATCGTCGTCTCCAGGGAGAGGTTTCAGGACAAATACTCCGAACTAAAGAACAAATACGCCAGGGCGCTCGTGCAGTCCTGGCTTGAAACGACAGATCCGACAAAGCATGTATTTGAGGACCTGGGTATCGCATCATTTCTCATTGAGTTATGGAAAGACATGTACAAAGATGTCGACTTTCCGGGCTTCGTGGACATTGGTTGTGGGAATGGTCTATTGGTTCATATCCTGCGACTGGAAGGATATGCTGGCTGGGGCTTTGACGCGCGCGAACGCAAGTCGTGGTCTCAGTACAACTCCCCATCTCCAGGATCACCTTCCGGAAAGTCCCTCCAAAGACTGCTTTTACTTCCCAGTGTCGTTCCAAAGGAGACAGCCAGTGATGAGACTAGAGTCGTCAACCCTGAAGATATCCACGACGGCCTTTTCCCCAAGGGCACATTCATAATCTCCAACCACGCCGACGAGCTGACGCCTTGGACACCAGTGCTTGCCGCCATATCACAATGTCCCTTCATAATGATACCATGCTGTAGCCACAATCTTACAGGCGACAGATGGCGGGCTCCTCCACCACGGGATAGGACCAAGTCAAAGAGTATGTTTGCATCGTTGGTCGACTGGGTTACACAAATCGCCGAGGACTGTGGGTGGTGCGTTGAGACAGAGATGTTGAGAATTCCAAGTACCAGAAACACAGGTTTGGTTGGCCGGAAAACCACAAAGAATATTGAAGAGGTCGATATACACGGGTTACTTCAGAAATACGGTGGGGTACAAGGCTATTACGACAATGTTGTCAAGCTGCTCAAGTCATCCCCCAGAGGGCACTGATTGTGCCAGCACGACCTTTCACCCACACCACCTCAGCCAACGCTGTGAAATCAAAACTAACCATAGGGTGTCAAGCAGCAGACAGACTAGGTGTACACTCCCACCTTCGGAATATTGACTCGTGATCTATCGGCACTCCAGTCTTTCACATCCATATCCTTCAATACCTGCACGACCCTGGGCAAATCTGGGATTGGCGATGTGAATGCTGGTTCTCCGATGCCTCCCACACAGTATGGCTTCTGCCATACAACCGAGGCAACCTGGCTGTACTGGTTCAAAAATGTGACGGTTTTGGTTGCACATGCATGGGTACTGCAGCCGCGTCTTGATGTGGAAGCCATGCTCTGGGGAGCGTCACACACACAAGACCGGGGGAGGTGTGCTGGACAAATAAAATCGAGCGAGCTGTCACCTTGTGAGCACCACCTCCTTCTATGAGTTTCGTCTTCGTTTAGACACTCGGCTTTGCTGTCGGGATACTTCTTCGAGCTTTTGTGAAAGGCTTTGCGATTTTGGTATTCCTTGCTTATAGCATGAATTGGTGCGATACCACAAGAATAGAACAACTTCTCTATCTGGAACCAAAGACGTTTGCACCCCCCTCATTTTCATCTCAAATCTGGACGGGATGCACCAGCGCGACCCATTTCAACGGTTGACTGCGGCTCGCTTCTCGCTGATCAGCGCCCATGCATCATGAACCAGGATCTTATAGCAAACAGCTTAACACCCCGGTCGCGTTGTTGAACGAATCACAGCAAAGGGAGTCTCCTGCAAACGTTGACGTTGGAATTGTCGCTGCAGGTATCCGTTCGCCAAGAGAGGCTGCCTCATTTATACTGAGGCTTTGAGCCACCTTGGACAACGGCACAAGGATCCGGGTTGCCGGAGACTGGACTGAGCGAATGATGAACTAATGCAATGCAATGCAATGCTTATCGAGGGACCTCATGAGGCAGGATGCACAGTATTGGGGTGGTGGTATACAGGCCGGGCTTATCCTAGGAACTTTGCCGCTCTGCTGCTTATGCGTCTGAAATACCCATGTTAAAGCAAACAGCTGTTTCTGCTGAGGCAACTCGGTGCTCCCATACTTAATCATCTACGCTTACACCTTTCCCATCACGTATCAACCATATAAGGTAAGCCCTGCCCCTTCGTTCTTCATCGCCTTGGTGCCGGTATAGCGAACTTCTACCCGTCTTGAACAAGGCCTGCATTTACAGTCCGTTTGAATAACAACCACTGCACTCGTCAAAGCCCAAAGGCTATTCCACCCTTCACCTCGAGACCATGGCGCAGCAACCCTACCTTGAAGTATACCGCTTTGATGACCAGATCAAGACGCTCCAGGAGAGGGCCATTGTTGAGGTGCTCACCTCGACACCTGGGGAGAGGCAGTTGAGACTGGGTTCGTACGGCTTGGACAAGTCATGCGAAGAACTCAGCGATGAAGTGATTCGGGGCATGGTACGTCAAAGTCCAGACAGACAGTTGAGTGTCTCTTAACCAGAAATTACAGAATGGGCCTCTCATGAGATGGGCTACCGGCTGCGGCGTTGTCATCAAAGATCTCACACGACCATGTTTCCGATCCGAAGCTTTCCGACTGGAGAAAGGCAGTGCGTTGTGGCCGGGGGCCCATTCGACTGCACTTCTTGTGCCCCTGAGCAATGGCAACGCAAAGATTGAACTGATTCCGCGCGGATCTAATGAGCCTATTTCCCATAATTGGGATCCACGAACGGTCATTCACCTGAACGAAATGGGGCTTCAGTTTCTGGGAAATGGCAGTGTTCGGTTCATTTACATCTTGTTCCAGACATCTTCTTCTTCGAGATATCAAGCTTGGTGAAAGGATAATGATATTGAAAAGGTTGTTATCGAATATGGATACTTGAGTTGAAGTGGAGGGTGTTTCTTATCTACTCGATCTCTACAATCTTGGAATTTCCCGGTCAATGATGATGCTGACACATTCGGTATCTGGACTCCCACCCTAACCCATCACTTTCTGGCCGTTCGTCAAACCCAAGCTCAACCACGCCAATAATGCTGCATACACACACCTCGTCGTCAATTCTAGGATACAAGATCTGGCAAAGGGTCTGGCAACTGTGAGCGATGGTTAGTCACGATGGAAGTCAATAAGGTCACACGGGCAGGTCTTGATCCCACTTGGAGCGGCACCCCCGAGAAGGTTGCAAACCAGAGTGGGGATCTCGAGGCATTGGGATTGAGAGGATGTCTTTGGGCGATAGGATGATGGGATGTGATCCTTAGTGAAGAGGAAGCAGGCAAGATGGCAATGCTGGAACATCTGAAGACAGTTGTGTACTGTGGGGGAGGGGAGTCTCAGGGGACAGAACTGGAGTTGAGAAAGTCGGGAATTTCTCCTACTTACCATGCAAAGGGATCCCGTCTGCACGACAGGCCACCGCTCTTGTATACTCCCTCAGTATCCCGACCCCTGTGATAATGCCCTTTCTGACCCTGTCCCACATGGGGGGCGTTAATTCGTCTTCTGGAACACCACACTGTCTTACACAATCCCTCAGTCCTTTGTATACTATCTCGGTCGGACAGCCATCAAGACGCGCAATATGGCACGCCGCCACGAAAAGGAGGGAGAAGAGTGTGTCAAGAGCAGGGTCGTCGCGAGACTCGGCAAGAAACTGAATACACTCATCGAATAAAGTTGGCCAGTCAAGGTGAGGCGGACCGCCCGGGCGCAGAATAGGGACCATGAGACGATGGCACAGAGAGCGGATGTCCCTGTTACAAGCTATGTAGTGGGACCAGTCGACATCAGTCTGAGGGACTTCAGCGAGAAAGTGAACAGCGTGTGGATGCCATGGAGGTTCGGGACCGTGATGGTATTCCCAGTCTTCTGGATCTTCTTCTTCTTCGTCGTCCTCGTCGGTGCCAGATGAATAGGCTCCCGGGTCCAGCCTTGGACTGTGGGCCTGAGCAGAATCAGGATCACTGAGGTTGGGGGGAGTGTCGGTGACCATGTTGGGGCCAATGTGAGGACATTCGAAGACCAGACGATGGTATGACATGGTGGTCCAGGCAAAACGTGTTGTTTCGGTAGAAGGACAAACAGAGGAAGGTTTGAAGAATATGCGCAAGGTATGGCGACTGAAGGGGGTGCAAAGATTGAGCAAAAGTGGAAGTTGGAGATGATGCTGACAGAAAGCAGGTTTCCATATGGGGAGACTTGGCTGGAATATGTCGTACAAGGAGATCAATTTATACTATATTGTTACTACTAACGACGATGGGAAAGTCAGGATAACAGGTCTGCGTCCTGTTGTGCCCCCCCCTCTCTTTCTGGAGTCTTACATTTGGTCGCAGCCATATATGGATCAAACAAACGCCCTCTGCCGCCGGTCTCCCTGCTTTCCATGTGCTGCTTGCCTGAAGTTTCAGCTTCAAACTCCACTATTCAAGGTGGGAAAACGGGGTTTGCCACTGATAGCCTTTCCAACTCGGTGGGAAACGGCATTAGTCTTGCTGTCGAAGGCCGTAAAGGTCGATTGATGGCGGCGCCACGGTTGTCTTGTCATGTCGTCTCCGTTTGGTTTCAACTGAAAGGACCGGTCGGTGGCATCAGAAGAAAATATATCGTCACTTGACGTGTTAGAATGACAGAGACGATCTCGCAGTGGACGATGGTTAGTGTAGGATCTGTGGGCCCCATGTATGTCCCGCGAAGTTGCTTTTTCTCGGTGTTTACCAGGTTGAGGCCCAAACGGCTATCTGCCATGCATGCATCTGAGATGAACTAGCGTCAGTGTCGTTTGAACATGCTGCAACCTACCTACAGTATGACAGTTGGAGGGGATAGGCAGTGCTTACAACAACATCAACCCCTCGCAGCCCAATTCTCGATTTTACAAAGTGCAGCACGCCATACTATGGGTGGATGCAGACTTCCGAGTCTGTCGGTCACAGAAAGAGGGGATGCTCACTCATCCTTGCTCATAACATGGCAAAAGAGACATGCTATACACAACACTGGTTGTCACAATTCACACCCTAAAAGGTGACCCAACAGGTGTCAAACGGTGATGGAGTGATTCGGCGGCTAAGACCGTTGGCACTATAGGCGTGGATGTTTCTATATCATCAGTCGCATGGCAACTTGTGTGTGTGGGAAGATACATATGGTGGACTAGACCCTGGGAGTATCTGAGATCGGAGAAAAGGATCGAGAGTTGAGTAGACTTGTCTCATCTCAGATGCTTAAAAATAACATCAATCCCTTGATGGGTTTAGTCTATCAAGATCTGGGGAGGTTACCCTGACATTGATTGATTCGATACCCGACCGATCTAAAAGGCCTCACCGATGCGGGAAGATCCGACATCCATGCTAAGTGAGAGAGAGGAGCTGTGTGATGACCATGTCAGTCACTCGATCTTGTGTGGGATAGTGATTGCGAGATTGATAGGCAGGCTGCCAGGTAACCAGGCTACCAGGTTAACTCACTGGACAGACAGACTCTGGAGAAGTTGACTCCAAGGTTGCCAAGAGGTGTGATTTGCACGGCAGGATGCGGCTGGTCTAGCAAGGGACCCCTGGCACCGGATATCATCAATGAGTGATGATGTTATCACCGCCGATACTTGCTTGAAAAGAGATATCCAACGGATACCCGCATTGGACTGATCCAACGCCCAGGTCTATCGATGCATCCCCCAGACCGGTGAGACGGGACACAGCATCTAAGTGCTTATGGCTGATTGTCTGTCTGTAGCCATGTATTATGTATGCTAGTATGTTCGTGGCAATGGCGGGTATCGACTTGAAGTCAAGCTGCTATTTCAGGTGAGACAGACAGATCTGGCCGTTTGCGTTTGCAGTTTCATGCAGCCTGATAACTTATCACATACATACCCGACCGGCTATTACTTTCCACCTCAGTTATCTCAACTGGTACAACTCAAACATCTGATGACTTGAAGTCAAGCCATGTTCTGACGCAGCCGCACAGGGAATATATCGTTGGCTGAAGTCTTGTTGTCTCGCGCTAGCATATGTATACACCCGCACATGGATATCTTCTACTCATTCACACTTTCACAGACACATACCTGGTAGGTAGGCTATCGGACATACACCAGGAAACGTGATTGTGACACGAGCTCACTGCTTTTTGCTCACTACCTCATGCACAGTATCCGTGGCTTAATTAAATTATATTGCAGGTCCGGTCGTATCAGTACTTGGCCGAAGAAAAAAGAAAAAGAAAAAGAAACGCAACGTGGGCTTGAGACATAAGAGAGAGAAAAGAAAAGAAAGACATAATTCGTTTCCCCGATCCTCGCGTCATTCTTGCCAGTTCCATCGTGTTCGTTTGGAATACCAACTCATGGTCTGTGTTCTTGTATGCCTCGTAGATCGCAGCGGAACAACTATAGTACACCATTAGTAACTTACCCAAGAAAGTCATACAATATCATACCTCCAAAGAACCTCTCAAGGCTGAAAGATACATCCCCAAGACAAGTTTCACATCGTCAGAGACTTATAAGTCTACTTGTCTCCTGTACCCCCGTCCTTGCTCTTCTCTTCAGCCCGCTGACGAGCAGCAACAGCCTGCATGCGTAGATCCTCCCGTTTGTTCTTGGCCATCATCCCCGCGCGCGAGAGTGTTGAGATGGTGACTTGGTCAGTGAGGCTGGCTGTCATTCGACGTAGATCCTCGCGGGTTTCCTCGCTGAGGGGTTTCTTGTCGGCTGTCATTTTCGCTACAGAGTGTGGGAAGTGCTACAAGGTTTTTCTCGTATGAAGTGATGAACGAGATGTTGATGACTGATGAGGATGAAATCAGCTGTATTGACTGACAGTAGGCACCTAAACGCTTCATCGAGTATTCTTCCCATTCACACTGCGTTTGCATCGACAATAGTGACTGCAACAAAGCATAATTTCTGTTCAATACAGAGACAATGAATAATTGTATTTGCTTCTGTAAAGAACCCGAGAGGGGGTTCCGGTCTGACTTTTCAGCCAAAACCTTCATATTGGGAAACTGTGAGGGGGTCGAGTATAATCCTCCGATGCTTTCTTGCTTTTTGTCAATATTCAAGGCTCAAAGTGCTTTTGGAGTAACTTTCATGGGTAGCTTCTGCACAAGGTGGACACTGCTGGATTAGATTGAATGGTC
The DNA here is from genome assembly GCA_013623715.1 of Fusarium verrucosum. Taxonomy (NCBI): domain Eukaryota; kingdom Fungi; phylum Ascomycota; class Sordariomycetes; order Hypocreales; family Nectriaceae; genus Fusarium; species Fusarium verrucosum. Next base: position 10,769 of record JABFFJ010000461.1, on the reverse strand, counting down.
AATTGATCCTGTATTCACACTCTGAATGACAAGATTTATCTGCATTATCCTTCCCCAGAGCCTGCAGTGTACAACTACGAGACTCCCGCATTACGTCCGAACTGATTGTCAACACTGTAGAGAGCCTTGTGGCATAAGTGATGTATTAACTATCTATAAATGTTCTCAATCTGAGGCCTCCAATGTGAAACTCCAGGCATCAATGTTGGTTGACCAGTTTCTCTATAGTCTTGTATTTTCATGTCGCATCTCAGTATATTCCAAACGAACCAAAAAACAAATAAACTCGCAATATGCTTCCCGTCCCAGCAGGAAAATGGCAACATGCTTGGTATGTACTAAAATGCAAATGTTCAGCCAAGATTGGATGGCTGGCTGGGGAGACGGGGAATCCGGGTAACTCGAAAATGTCAGGGGGTCGTAATAAAATGTTCAAATGCAAAAGCAAGTAATGACACTGCATGTTGTCTTGTATGCCGCCATCCAGAGCCTCCGTAATAAATCGGCGGTCGATTATTCATCGGGCTTTGGTTTGGCTTCTTCACCTTGTCCGCCTGTTGATTCGATCTTCTCAAGTGGCTTGTCATCGGCTTTCTGGGTTTCGTCCGACGGCTCCTCGCATATCGAGCTCTGGTCAGCCCAACTGACTGTCCTCTTCCTTCTCTTTGGTGCAGCGGCACCCTCCTCTATCCTGTCTTGGGCGATCTTGTCTTTGTCTTCCGGGCTCATGGTGTTACCATCCACCTGGGGGAACTCGACTGATTCTCGAGTCGGTGTCATGGGTGGCCGGCTACCAGAGTACCTCGATGCTTGCACCCGCAAAGAGCTGCTTCGTATGCGGCTGACTCGGGCTGTGTCTCCTCTGTTCATGTCGGCATCCCACTCGGCAAAGTCCTTCGAATTCCATGAAGCACGGTGGGTGCGGCCACTTCGAGGCAGACTGTTGACCGAATAACGAGAGCCACCGCTGTTTGCGCGGCTGCGTCGGTTGAGTGGGTGGGCTGGGTGAGATGGGACTTGGGAACCTGAGCCTTCCATCGTTGGGAACGAGTTGTTCAGAGTATTGCGTCTAACGTTGCTCACACTGAATATCGACTTGGACAACTCCTCAAGCTCATCCACTTCGTCTTCTTTGGGTTTCTTTGTGCCTGCTCTGTCTTCCATGTGCTCGAAATACCGCACTCGAAGTTCGTCGATCTTCTCAGGGAAATCTTCACGATTACGAGACAAGGACATCCATGTCGATACCATACCAAGGACAATCAGCACCAGAATCGCTGCAGCAAGGAAGGACTGCACCACGAGGATAATCATGCCAATGGCTGTGGCTGCAACACGGCTGAGGCCCAGGGACCTCAAGAATGCAATAGAAAGGCCAGTGGTGATAATCTTGGAGATTGACAGTAACCAGATTGCAGCTGTCGTGTTGCGTGATCCCTCAAATGGTTTGAGTCTGATGATAATAGCCATGGCGAAAATCTCAAAAACGAGGAGTCCGTAGACCTGGGCCAAGGGGCTCGCTCGACCTCCACCAATGAAGCAAGCTCGAACAAACTGATATGCCAAGTAGACCGTAAAGAACCACCATCGAGAGAGCCGATACCGTGCCGAGAGCCATCCATAACGCTTGATGTAAGGCTCATCTTGGTGAACCTTGGGTCGTTCAGGATCTTTGTCGACGAATCTGATACGTCGAATCGGTAGGCTGGCAAAGAGACGGGGTTTGTTGGCCTGTTCCTCCTCGCCGATGGAACTTTCAAGAGTTGTCGCAACAAAAGGAATCTTTTTCAAGATCTTCCCTTGCTCAAAGCGAAGAGTATCGGACACTACCTCATACTTGCCCTCGCGCAGTCTGGTCGAGCAGGCATACGCTGTAAGACCAGCAAAACCCAGGAACATGATAAACACTACAGCGGCGATCGCGGTTGGGCCCGGCGGAGCTGCGATCGAGAATTGAAACATCGCCAATGTCATCATAACAAAGAAAGCAATATAGAGCGTTCGTAGCAGGCCCGCGACCATGTATCCAAGCCAATGCGAGCGGAAGTAGTCGAAACCATCTGACTTGATCAGGTTGAATCTACGGCACAAGTCAAGTACGAGTTTAGACGATGCCACAAATACAGCCACGGCCGCTAGGATGACAAGAAACCAAATGAGACCGATGATGAATGCGTCATTTCGAGGGATTCCAGCCACAGACAGCACGCCCGGGAAACCAGAATAATCACCTGGGAGCGGCATTCCGGGGTTGCGAGGCTCTCCAGCCCAACTGTAATCGTACGGATTCTCAGTGTCTGGGCCATCGCGGCGGGTAAATGAGTGAAGCGCACTCTCTAGCTGAGGCAGCGCCCGGGAGTTCAGACTTCTGCCAAAGATCTGCTGTGCGAGGCCACCCCCATTGTTGATGGGAACTGATCCTGCGGAGCCAACTTGACTAGCATTTCCAGAGACACCGGCAAATGGACTGATGGCCTCAATCATGCTGTTGCTTGCAAACATACCAGCAGTCCAGGCAAAGTTGCTCCACCAAGCAGGAAGAAGGGCGGGCCAGTTGACGGAGAGCGCTCCTGAGAAGAAAATGGACTGGAAAGTCTCAAAGATGATCAGGATAGAAAATGAATGGGCGTAATGCATTCTCATGTGAGGAATCTGAACGCCATAGATAGCAGTTGCAAATGAGGCCAACGCTGCAAGCGCAGTGAATGCTCCAAGCACGGATCCTACTATCTCGGGCTGCGAGAAGGTCCTACCATTGCTCATGGTGGCCTGAAAGCACCCAATTTGTGTCTCTGTTGAGTTGGCAAAGATCCGTAGGCGTGAGAATCCTTCCAAGTCAGGAATGTTGAGAGCAATTGACGGAATGCCTGCAATGTCATCGGCCGAGATCGACGTCGTGAAATATGCCGAGATGGGTTTTCCAGCCTCGAGTGGACAGAGACTTGTGATATTGGCTTCGCATGGGTCGTAAGTTTTGTTGAAACGCTCTTCTCCGTATACCTCGATAGAAAGATGCACTAGAACCTAGTTAGACTTGGCGGACATGGCATGGCGTTTCGAAACATACTCATGACATTTTCCTTGCGAATATTGCTGCTTCCATAGACGTGGAACGACACCGTGAGGTTATCAGAATAATAGGCCGTGTCAAAGGCAGTCACGTTGAATAAACTTCCATCCCTCAAGCAGTCGTCAAAGTCGCCTGTGTACAGTGAAGGGGTTCGACTAACGTCGAGCTGTTCGTGAAAGACTCCATCGTCACCAGTTCCGTTGATGTAAACTTTATCTTGAGCGCATACTGTTGGAATAACGCTCAGGGCAGAGAAGACGCAGAATAACGCTGCCAGACGCCGTTGCGTCGCGAACATGTTGGCGATGAAGGGTGGTAAAGAAGGGGTCGGAAGAAGCGGAATGCGGGCAAGCCCGCCAGGGCAGTTGCTACGATATCGTGGTCGCTCTCTTTAGGATCGAATATTATCTTGGACGGGCGAAAGGAGCGTGTAACGGGGTTGAGGACTCTGGTGGTGGGAATTTCGACGATTTGGGCATGAAGATCAATCAAGATGCAGGTCTCAGATGTTTGACGTTCTCGAGTAGGTATTTGGTCAATTTCGCATGCGGATAAATCGGCAGGTCAGGGGTCGTCGCAAAGCGTGGGCGAAATGCTATCGGTGGTCGAACATGTAGAATTTGGCCAAAGCAGAGGAGAGAGGAGAGGCCAAGTCGTTCGTGGGAGATTAAAGCTCGGTGTTTCTTTGTGCCAATGCAAAAACTCGTGTTTGTTTGACGTAGGTGTAACACTCGGGTAGGAATCTCAGCGACACAACAGTGGCGCAGCGAAAGCCACCCACTAAAGACTGCCTAAGATCGGCAACCTCTCGACGGCAGGAATTAAGGTTGACGGGATGGACGGCAGCTGCAGGGGTTTTAATTAGGTGAGAGATCCGAAAGTTGAGCGTATATCCGTATTCCCAAGAGTTTATTCGGTTCAGGTCGAAGAAAGACAAGGTAATGAAAAGTCGGAAACTAGAACAAGCACGGATATCATCTTGACAAATAAATGCGCAGAAACAGGGAAGGTTGGGATTAGATCTTGGAGAGCTTGGATCCAACCACATTTTCTGGCCAACTACTAAATTTGGCGCCAATACCAAGGATCAGGTACCTACTAGACTTTCTTTACGAGATGGCGCTTATCGTTTTCGGGTCTATCATTTCTCACGACGCGTACGACTTTGAAAAAGAACCGATATAAGTTCTTTTTCTCTTTTACCCATGTCTCAAAGGGCTATTTTATGATACAGCCATCTCATTTACTTAGATTAATGCACATTTACGCATTCAAAGTCCTTTATGAGCAGGTACCTAACCGCACCACACGACTCAAGGATGTCGCAAGGTTTTACTCGCTTTCACCGGCGTATCACGTCACTACGGGGAGTTGGCGTTACCGATTGGCCGACAGCGCTTATCTAAAACCAAGCATCGAATCGTGTCGAGCTTGCAACGATAGCTGCAACTTGGCACCTTGGATTGGCCTCTGATTGGAGAAATGGGTAGCGGCTACATAGCATTTCGAATGAACGATATGAGGATGAACCAAGGGATTTAAATAATTAAACATTTGCAAACATGTCTTGATCTTGAGGTCATCTTTAGGAATAATCTTGAGTTCTTGGGCCTCTAAAGAATTGAGTTTGGCGAAAACCGAGCACTCCGACACCGTAACACAAGATCAGAGCTATCGCTATCGAACAGTCATGTGCACAAATGCCATTCATTGGACTAGGTAGGTAGGTAGAGCATCGTTTAAGAGAAGGACGGATCTGCGCTATATTTTCTTTCACATTTTTGGTCGCAGACCTGTATCCATAGCGATGGCTCTTGGCTTCCTCATCCACCTTACCGTGTCTGAATGCGGATATGTGAATGAGCTTGGCAATCGATTGCGACAAAATGCCACAAAAGAGGCAACCGGTTGCAACTTACGTGTACATTTCCCTTGTATTACGAGGTATTTCCACGGCATTCATGGATAGGTACGTTACCAGCTTGGTCACGATGAAACCATGGGCATGTTTGTGACATGATTGCTGTATTGCTGAGCAGATATAGGAAGCCATTAATTACCATGTTTTACGCGTACAAGACAAATACATTATTAGTACGAATACGACAAGCTCAGCTCAGATCGTCAGGGCAGTTCCCAAAAAACGCATGCTTATCTTGGGCGAGAAGTCAAATTGAAGCCACAAGATGCTCAGCAAATGGAAAATAATCCAACATAAGCAAACACATTTGCCTTGCAGAAAAACCCAATCTCGAGCTAAAGATATGTGCTTCCTCGTCAATCAAGCTAGTGAACTCCAAAAGTGTCGCATCAACGTCACATAATTGCGTGATTACTAAGATTTAGATCTTTGATCCATCATGACTGAGGGGAAATGAAAAAGGCGTGCTTCTTTTTGCCGGGCGATCGCCCGACAACCGCATTGACTCGGGGAAAACTCACGCCCCAGTCGGTGGAAACTTTGTTAGTGACCGTTTCTTGAGATGCAAGGCCATGGAGGAACAGAACCGGGGAAGCAATTGGGATTCCAGAAGTTGTTTAGAAGCGAGAATTCATGATGAGGCTGCTTGGGAATGAGATTACGAATGTTTGGTCATGACCACCACGAGATGTCTAAAGGGTTCAAAGATGAGTGAAACCTCGATATGCTACCACACTTTGCTCCAAGTTTGAGCAAACTGATAGTGGATACGGTGCATAAAACGTGGGTTAGATGTGGATGGTCAACTGGCCATACCATGGAAGATGTCCGTAGAATCTCCTTCACTTCTTCCTCCATCCTTGTGAAGATATGGATACAGAGACGCGGAGCAGGGGTTAAAGAGGGGATCTAGTTGCAGCGCTTGAAGCGTTTCCATGCCAGGAACTGGTTTTCAGAGATTTGAATAGGAAAGTGATAATCCATTTTACTCATCTTGTTCCGCTGTAATCGCTCTTTTGATATTTTAAAGACTGTGTTGGTGGGTGCTTGTTCAAGGCCTCAACCACCAATTTTCAGCATCAGCAACACAACACTCGCTAATGCTTCAATAACAAAGCCAATTAACCTCCTCGGAAACCCTAGATTTCACCCAAGTTTCTAATCAAGATGCCCCAGACCCTCCAACGCCGCCGAGAGCGATGCTCCGACGACCCTAGTGCCGCCTTGACCGGTCATATCGTCTTTGATTGGCCTCGTGGGGTCGTCGGCGGCATGTATAAGCCTCAAGCTCCGAGCACGTCATTGAGAACTAAAACTACGACCCCATTGTTTTTTACTCTTTTCGACATTGAGGATACGTTGGAGAGATGTCAATTGGATGTCCTGGCCGATTTCGTCCGTTTTGCCCATGGACACGCAATTTTTTCTCTCTCTTTCTCACTCTATCATACACGCCCCGGCGGCCCAGTTAACCCCGGTAATCAATCATCGTTTGAGCTAACTTGGAGCTACGAACAGGTAATCATGACAGGGTGGGTGTAAGAATGCTGTACTGCAGTGGATAGGTAGTAGATCTAAGTTAGGTACCTGTTTATATCCCGCCGTAGATGATTTAAAATCAATGCGCCCTCTTCTCTCCTGCTACTCATTCTCATTCTTCTTGTCCTCTGTCCTTGTTCTGTTCGTCGTCGTCTTCCGAGTATACATACCTGTGCAATTGTATCTTTAACCCCCACGATTGCGTGCTCTGAATTCGGTTCCATTTACAAAAACCCGAAAATCGAGTCGATTCTTGACATTTTGCTTATTCCTCCTCTTCTAAACACCACAAAACCCTCATATCACAATGGCCAACACTCCTCACGGTGGTGTCCTCAAGGACCTCTTCGCTCGCGATCTGCCTCGCCAAGCCGAGCTCGAGGCTGAGTCTCAGAAGCTTCCCGCTCTGACTCTTACCGAGCGACACCTTTGCGATCTTGAGCTAATTCTTAACGGTGGTTTCTCTCCTCTCGAAGGTATGCGCTGCTACTGTTGTTGTTTCCCCCCCGCTGCGATGATGGGGGGTTTCGGCGCCCCGCCCCCGCATCTCCGACGCCGACGGGCGCTTTGCGACGGCGACATTTCTATCATGAGTGAGAAAGAATAGCAATTGACGGGTCATCTTATAGGTTTCATGACTGAGAAGGACTTCAATGGGTAAGTTAAGCTCCAAATCATGCGATTGCATGTTTGCTTGCTTCATGAGCTAACAAAGTCTACCAGCGTTGTCGATAACAACCGTCTCGCTGATGGCGCACTCTTCTCCATGCCCATCAACCTCGATGTCAACCAAGCCGAGATCGACCAACTCGGCATCAAGGCCGGTGCTCGTATCACCCTCCGCGACTTCCGTGACGACCGAAACCTTGCTATCTTGACTGTTGAGGATGTCTACAGACCTGACAAGTAGGTGGTCTCAGTGAATTGGCTCATAGCCATTGGTAGCTAATACGAACACTACAGGGTCAACGAGGCCAAGAAGGTCTTTGGCAGCGACGATGACACTCACCCCGGTGTCAAGTACCTCTTCGACACCGCTAAGGAGTTCTACGTGGGTGGTAAGCTTGAGGCTATCAACCGCCTCGAGCACTACGATTTCCTCGACCTCCGATGTAAGTCACCAAAAGACTCACTGCCAAGCATCATGAGACTGACCAATAATTACCAGTCACCCCCTCTGAGCTTCGCGCTCACTTCAACAAGCTCGGCTGGCAAAAGGTCGTCGCTTTCCAGACCCGAAACCCCATGCACCGTGCTCACCGTGAGTTGACGGTCCGCGCTGCCCGCTCCCAGCAGGCCAACGTCCTCATTCAGCCCGTCGTCGGCCTCACAAAGCCCGGTGACATTGACCACTTCACCCGTGTCCGTGTCTACAAGGCTCTCCTGCCCCGATACCCCAACGGCATGGCCGCCCTTGCTCTGCTTCCCCTCGCCATGCGAATGGGTGGTCCTCGTGAGGCTCTCTGGCACGCCATCATCCGAAAGAACCACGGTGCCACTCACTTCATCGTTGGCCGTGATCACGCCGGCCCCGGCAAGAACAAGGACGGCAAGGACCACTACGGTCCTTATGATGCTCAGGTCCTCGTCCAACAGTACCAGGAGGAGCTTGGCATCAAGATGGTCGAGTTCCAGGCCATGATCTACCTCCCCGACTCTGACGAGTACCTTCCCGTCAACGAGATCCCCGAGGGCACCCGCACCCTTAACATCTCCGGTACTGAGCTCCGACACCGTCTCCGAACAGGCAAGGAGATCCCCGAGTGGTTCTCCTACCCCGAGGTCGTCAAGGTTCTTCGCGAGGAGAACCCTCTCCCTGCCGAGAAGGGTTTCACTGTCTTCATGACTGGTTACCAGAACAGTGGAAAGGATCAGATCGCTCGTGCTCTTCAAGCCACACTCAACCAGGGTGGTGGTCGCCCCGTCTCCATGCTTCTCGGTGAGAACGTGCGACACGAGCTCTCTCCCGAGCTTGGCTTCACCCGCAAGGACCGTGACCTCAACATTCAGCGCATTGCCTTTGTTGCCTCTGAGCTGACCAAGGCTGGTGCCGCTGTCATCGCCGCTCCTATCGCTCCCTTCGAGGATGCCCGCAAGGCTGCCCGTGACCTCGTTGAGAAGTCCGGCCCCTTCTTCCTTGTCCATGTCGCTACTCCTCTCGAGTACTGTGAGAAAACCGACCGCAAGGGCGTCTACGCTGCGGCTCGCCGTGGTGATATTAAGAACTTCACCGGTGTTGACGACCCCTATGAGGCTCCTGCCAAGCCCGACCTTGTTGTCGACCTTGAGAAGCAGAACGTCCGATCCATCGTGCACCAGATTGTTCTGCTCCTCGAGAGCAATGGTCTTTTGGACCGCCTGTAAATGATGATTTTGGACGAATTATCTCGGGAACCAGCCGAGGGAGATACCCGCAAGCTACACCTACTTACCGATTTGATTCGCGTGGGGGTATTGCTAAGAGCAGCGTCGTGGTATGAATGAATGATTAACGTCAAATACCCCATAACCGGCCACCCCAACAACCGGCCACCGACTAGCCACCCGAATTTACTACTGGCCACCAAATAGACCGCAACTTTAAAATACTATAACTTTATCAATAAAATTCCTACAAAATTCATTTTACTATCAATCAATTTAGAATGCCTTAATTAATTAAAAGCGATATTGCCGCTGTAATTTTAGATATATAAAACGGTCTATCTATTAATAAAGCCATAATGCACTACGGCCTTAACCATTCAACCCTCTAAGAACGCGTCAAAGGCAGGAAAGGACCAGAATAACACAATAAAGACCGCCAGAAGCTATCTAAAGAGCAGGAAAAGAAGCTAATAGACTAGATTCTTATCCAAGATAACCTAGGATACCCTATTAATTACTAGCAAGTTAGGACTTTCGCCAGTAAGATAGCTATATGCAATAGCTATCCTAATAGCGTTGGGAAATATTGGCTATAGTTATTTCTTTATTGCTATCTAGAAGTAAGGACTTTAAAAGGCAAGAAATTAGATATTAATTAATATAATGAAGTAAATACTAATCTAATAAAGGACTTCTTTGCCCTTCTAATAGTCCTAGCCATTTATTAAATTAGATAAGAGAATAGATATAATACTAATAAGGTCGGGATGATAGAAGGGGTCGGTTTAAATGGTCTAGTCCTTGGTTATATAGAAAAGAAGGAAGCTCTTTTAAAGCAGCCTAGTTCTAGGTCTTAGATTATAATTCTAAAGTATATTTTAGTAACTAGGAAGGTACTAAGCCCCTTGGTTATCTTTAAAGGGAAAATAGTCTAATAGTAATATTTCCCGGCTAATTTAGACTTCCTAAACAACTAGAATTTTACCTATAGCAAGAAGGGTTAGACTAGTAACCAGATTGCATTAATTTAGTTAAGAATGGTCTTTATTCCATTAATAATGCCCGAGAAGAAGGGGGAATAGAGACTCCTTATTATTAACGGTTATAGAAGTCATATAATAAAGGAATTCCTCTAGGAATATTATAAGAGTAAGATATTCCTTCTTTTCCTTCTAGTATACTCTTCCTACGTCCTATAGCCATTAGATATAGCAGTCTTTAGTCCATTAAAGCATCTATACTATCATTTTATATTAGATCTTGCTGCCATTACTAACTCTAGCAATATTAGCAAAATATCCTTCCTTTATAATTATTATATAGCAAGAAAGGAAGTAATTATAGTATCTAACATTCAAGCAGGTTTCAAAGTAACAGGCCTTTAGCCAATTAATATTATAAAGCCACTATTAAATCTAATAGTTATTAATCTTAAAGCAATAGAAATACCTCCTTCTGTACCTATTTCCCCTGCAAAATCGATATTACTTAGTCCTTTAATTACCCCTTATTTATTAATGCAAATATAAAGGCAGCTTAAGAAGCTGCCGCGGCTATTATTATAAGACCTGACTGTTAGGCTACTATTTAAGAAGATTAGTAGTTAATTAGACCGCAATATCTTCTAATTAGAAGAAAGGAATAGGAAAATAGATCTTTTATAGTATATAAATAAAGAGCTTTAACTAAAAAAGAAAAGAAAAGTTATATTTAATAGAAACGCCGAGTTCGCGAAGATTCTAGCGATCAAGAAGGCTCATAAGGCAATAGAGAAAGTAATTCAGCCAAAAAGGATATTAGAAAAAATCTAAAAGGTAAAATTTAAGGATCTTTATAACCGGTTTCACTTGAATATTTACTAATATAATTATA
>JABFFJ010000460.1:0-21737 GCA_013623715.1 Fusarium verrucosum | reverse complement strand
ATTTCTATAAATCCCGCATCTAGTTAGGTAGAAATCCCAGTAATAATAAGCATTATTTAATTCAATATAATTTATACTATCCTGGACAACCCCAATGTTTTGAATAGCTTGAATATTGATTCTTACTTTTATCTATTGAGTCAAGTTGCTTACATATGCGGGATTGAGCGTTGAGACCGCAACCAACAACTCTCCTTACTACACCAATCAGAACAAGGGTAGGATTTGCTCGACTTTTATTCATTTATCTTTTCTAATTTACAAACAGAATCGTCATCATCAATCATTCCGCAATTGCGGTGTGCAGCAACAGACCATCACTACCAGCGGCGATATCCAGCTTCACTCCTTGAGCAATGAAGTAGACATGACCCTCTGACAACTCAAACGACTGACCATTCGCCTTAACAGACGCACTACCTCGCGTAGCAAGAATGACCTTTGGACCACCTTCACTCAAAGCCTCGCTCTCGCCCGACTTCAAGTCAGTCTCAAGGACGTTGAATTCGCTGGTTGGGGGTTTGAAGAGCAGAGTCTTTCCCTCTTTGCTTCCAGGGTAAGTCACAGGTTGCAAGGTCGTCTGGGACTTTGTTGTGGACTCCCAGTTCAGCACCGAGCAGAATTCATCGACGTTGTCTCGCTCAGCCTTGGGGCAGAATCCAGTGTTAAGAACATTATCGGAGCGCGCCATGCATTCGATAATATCGCCTTGGATGTATGCATGAATACCGCCAGCGGGGATATAGATAACCTCGCCAGGCTGGAGGAGCATGTAGTTCATGCACAAAAGACCAACCAGGTTACCGGGATCGTTTGTAGGAAAATTCTTCTCAAGTTTCTTGGCGACTTGTGGGATGGCAGAGTTTAGTCCAGTAAAGGCAGAGTCAGGGAGTTCCCTGATTGCCTGGAAGGCCTTTTTGATATCTTCATCGGACGACGTCAGAATTGTTTTAACAACCTGCTTCAATCCCTCTTGGCTGAGCTTTCCGTCCGCAACAGTTGCACCTCCGGCAACAAGGAGGTGTCTCAGCGGCTTGTGACGCAGGATATCCACGATGGCCTCGGAAGGCTTAAAGCCACAGAAAGCCTCAAATTCAGACAACGCAAGAGCAATTTCAGGCTTGTGGTTCCCATCAGTGAATGAATCCGGGTCTTCTTTATGCTTCTTGCTCGAAAACTCCTTGTTGGGATGAACCTGCAACGGCAACGCTTTGGCGATGGATAAAACCTTGGGGAGGTACGGAAGCCTGCTGTGTCCGAACGTTGTAGTGACTTTCTCTCCGAGAAGTTCCTTGGGATATCGGTCCAGGACATCTTGGAGGTCCTCGCCTGTGTTAGCGATGTAGGATGGCAGAACGGGGTATGTTCCCATCCACATCTCAGCATACGGTTTATCCTCGTCAATCTCGAAGTTCTTCTTGTCGTCCCCGTCCCATCCTGGTGTCTTTTCGCAGAGTCGTGCAGATAGAGAACTGGAGCCTTGTTTGCCCCATGGGTATTGGTTGCAGCCGCAACGGAGCTGGTAGAAGGGTGCTGCTGGTGTTGACATTTTGGACATTAGGCAAAGAATACTATGTTAGTGGGACTTTGAATAGTGCGGATCTTGTTAATATATGCTCCAACGCAACTGATCACTGTGCCCTACAAAATCCGTCATCATATTGTCATGACTATCGTTGACGTCAGGCGAGACTGATAATTGAATCAAGATTGTACAATGCGAGGCTCTCAAAAGGTCCAGTAGAATTACATCACTCTCGATTCTATGAGATACGTATATTTCTCCACAGCTCTTGGCACCTCAAAACCTCGATCCCGATCCGACCGGACGCTGGGCTCCGGAAGTGGCCCGCTTTTTTTACAGCTCCCTCCGAAAGCCCCGGGTCGCTTTACGGGCATCTCGGGACTCAAGTTACGTAGGGTTCATGGGATTATACAGTGAGTATATGACTTTGACTTTACATCGTTGCTTATTCATAGTCGAGTTGTTCATTGACTAGGATGCGGGATCTGGTCTAATAGGTGTAATGCAGCCTCGGTATTATCCAATAACAGAACTCATCAATGTAGAAGAGCGTAAATGCGATAGTATACTCATACCAATTGTGCATGAAGCAGCATCAAGTCTTGGATAATTTATTCAATACCGCTTCTTCCACTATCAATACTTCTCTGACAACAATACGATTTTGATGTTTCAATGGCTAGGTTAGCTTATCTCCAGGGTAAGGGTTTGCGTATTGATATGCCGGCAATAGTTATCACCAGTCACAATGCTGATTTTGGGCATCAACAGGTGGACCAGCGATGTCTAGATCAGTCTTGTGATCAAGAAATGCATATCGTCGGTTAACTTACTCTAAGAGTTATCAACTCCGTCGTCAATCTTGGATCACATCATTTCAATCGGCTGGCTCTAGTACCCGACACATCGATGTAGTTTGCGGTGTGACAGGCAAACTTTGTGGTTAGCCTGGAATGGCCTGATGTAACTTTGTTCGATAACTATCTTACTGATATAAAACATGATGTTCCGTGTTATAGACCTACGATTAAGTATAACATTGAATATGATGTACATATATATTTCGTTAGCACAGACCACATGATCCAACTTACACGGTTGGTCCTGTCTCTATCTTGTGGCGCACGTTTCGGTACAGATAGATGAGGTCGCATAACAGGCCGCCGTGACCTTTGGAGAGGCATAAGACCCCTGCAGAAGCGGGCCGCTCAGTGCTACGGATTTGGGCGGGAGTCCTTGAAGTTGTGTGAAGGACTGGCCAATAGTAAGTAACAAGAGCGTTCCTGGCTAGGATGAGGCCAGCGTCACTTGCATTAGCTCCAAGTCATCAGACGAGGGTCCTTTGGGTGAGAGTGATATTGGAGCTTGGTTTGAATGAAGCAATATTGATAGGTCGGAATAGAGTTGGATGTATGAGCTCTGACACTCTGTTGGAGCTTCAGAGAACCGTAGTTAATTCAGCGGACCTTTAGAACGTTCGATCAGGTGCTGGAAGTGAACCTGTAGATCGGACATGTTCCCATGCATGAACTACCTACGCAAGACTTGTCATTCACACATGTGCTTATTGGGCTGCAAGTGACAAATGTGATGGGTGCCAGAGTCGGATCAAACATGCAGAATGAACCAAGCCCGATACACTGCAAAGATGCTCTTCTTGACGAAAGAACGAGTGATGGTTGGAAAAGAGTTGTCTTGGCGTACATGATAGTGGTGGGCTTTATTCTGGCGTTTCAGTCGAACGAATAGTATTGCTAGGCGGTAAACGAGAAATTAGCTTATGATTGCTCTCGGACCTGAAGAGTGATGACCGGAAACTATTGAGTAAGACCCATGATATGTAGATTGACAATTGAATCGGTTGTTGAGAACTTGGCCCATAGGTTGAGAACTTTGATGCCTGGAAAGATTCATCAGCTAGTCCACGTAATGTATTCTGTGAAACTCTTCAACAGGCACCGATATTAATATTCGCACTTATCCACGTAATGAATAACGCGGCTCATGTATCAGCATGAATTGAACTCGACATTATTACCAGTCTGTGATGGTGCTAGGTCAGGCTGATAAAGACAATATGGCGGCGGTTAATCACTGAGGCTTAGACAAGCCAGGAATAGTCGAGCCACAAGATACGGGACAAGATGTTGTTTGCAAGGCACCTTTGCAACGTTACTGGTTGTTGATATTGGGCCTAAGATGGTCCATCAGGCGGTTGTTGATGCAGTTAGGCACTAAAAGCTCATGTTCTGGGGTGTTCGAGTGGAGATGTATGCCACGATGAGACGGCGACCGGGGGATCAAGAGCCAGTGGCAGTGATGATGATGATGGTAGATGAGTATTTGTCGCATAAGGTATTATGCTGTGGCATCCATGAATTTAACGTGGCCGTTATGGTTACGTTCTAAGCCCTTGAAATACGATGCTCTGTGCAGTACTAACACTGCCTCTCTACAGTGGTTTTTGTGGTCTCCAAAATTAGAAGGTGCTGGCTACCAGGTCCAGCTCAACTCCAATGGAATTAACCGTCTTTTGACCTCCCTGCGCCGCGAGTTTAAACTCTTCATCCGCCTCATCAGCTACACTTCCTTACTTTAGGCGTTTCCGTTTGCGCTCAACCGAATGTGACAAAAGCATTGTTCCTCCATGGGTCTACCTAATGTCTTAGGTACCCTTACCGCGCTTCCAGACCCCCCTGGAACCATTTCGTCACCGCCGTACACGCCAACTGGGCCTGACGGACCCCGCTCTCCATCGCCCTCGACCTCAACCTTCAACTCACCTTGAACGATAATTTATCTCTATTCATCCCTCGTAATCTCCCCGGGATAATTCACTATCGACTGTGGTGTCTTCTTTGCAGCATCTGCTGACTTATTCTCCTCGCGGCACCACCCACCAACGGCCCCTGTCAAGAGCGCATACCAGCTGCATCTCCCTCGAGCTTATTTCACTCTACATCCCCTCTAACTCTTGGCTGGCTGGCTTTGTGCTGTAGCTTATCCCCGCTACCGCCCCCAAATCATCATCGTCCGTCCTCCGACCCGCCGCTTGATCCCGCTCCTACCGCAGTTCGAACCATTATATCTACATAAGTCGGGTCGCATTGCCCGCGGCCAAACGGTTGTCGATTTCATCCTTCAGAGACCTCATTCCTCTTTCGAGCTATTAGGTTATCCCAGCCGACATCGCCTGCAACCCCAAACTGCATTGTGCGACCGTCCGACTCGAGTCCAGCAGACCATACGGAGCTGCATATTCACCCACATACCTCTCTCTTCTTACACTCCTCGATCCGCAGCCTGGTTTGATCACGCCGCTACGCTACTCGTCCGTTAGTTGTTGCCTACCATGGCACAGTCCCCGATGATCTCGGTGCCTCTTAAGGCTACCAACGAGATCGACTGGATTGGTCCCCTCAAGGGATATATCCGCGATACGTATGGCGATGATCCAGAACGCTACGCGGAGGAGTGCGCAACACTGAATCGCTTGAGACAAGATGTAAGAGGCGCCGGAAAAGATAGCACGTCTGGAAGAGATATGCTTTATCGCTACTATGGGCAGCTTGAGCTTCTCGACCTACGATTTCCAGTTGATGAGCAACATATCAAGATATCCTTCACATGGTTCGTTCCCCCAAGGCTAACGCCCTGCCAGGGATGATGCACTTGGCCACTTTTGTCGTGTACTGATTTTGCCATGATCAGGTTCGACGCTTTCACCCACAAATCAACCGCGCAGTATTCACTCGCTTTTGAGAAAGCTTCTATAATCTTCAACATCTCCGCCGTTTTGTCCTGTCATGCTGCTGCCCAGGACCGTGCCGAAGAGTCCGCTCTCAAGACTGCCTACCACAACTTCCAAGCTTCGGCTGGCATGTTCACTTATATCAATGAAAACTTTCTTCATGCGCCATCCTCTGACCTTAGCAGAGAAACTGTCAAGGCCCTGATTCACATCATGCTTGCGCAGGCCCAAGAAGTATTCCTTGAAAAGCAAATTGCCGATAAGAAGAAGATTGGACTGCTTGCCAAGTTAGCCTCACAGGCCGGTTATCTATACGGTCAAGCCCTGGAAGGCGTTCAGGAAAATGTGACAAAGGCCATCTTTGAGAAGGTGTGGTTGTTGATGATACAGGTAGATTGACCCCCGAGCATGAAATACGCTTGTTCTTTCACGATCGATCGAGCTAACGGAACCAGACCAAAACCAACCTCCTGAACTCTATGGCGCAATACTACCAGGCCATGGCAGACGAAGAGGCCAACCAGCATGGTATCTCTGTGGGGCGACTGCAACTCGCCGAGACTCAAGCAAAGGAAGCAGAGCGTATCGCCAAGACCTTTCCCAACTCAATTCCCATGAGCTCGAACCTCGGTGCCGATTGTGGAGGATTCCTCCAGGAAATTACCAAACGACATCATTCAACAGTTCAAACTCAGCTACAAAGTTCTTCGAGGGATAACGACTACATCTACCACCAAGAAGTGCCGGCCGAGGCGAGCTTAGAAGCCGTCGCTAAGCTGCCAGCTGCAAAGCCCATTCCTGTCAGCGAGCTATATGCTGGCCAGGATATTCAGCGTATTACTGGACCTGACCTGTTTGCCAAGATTGTGCCGTTCGCTGTCACAGAGTCGGCCAGTTTGTACGATGAAGAAAAGGCCAAACTTGTGCGAGCTGAGGCAGAACGGGTGGAGACGGCCAATGATGAGATGGCAGCCAGTCTGGATTACTTGAGGCTTCCAGGAGCATTGCAAGTACTCAAGGGTGGCTTTGACCAGGATATCTTGCCTGACGAGGATTTCCGGCAATGGTGCGCTGACGTTTCTGACCAAGACAACCCCGTGGCATTGTTCGATGTACTCAGGACGGAAAAGGACTCTATCCTTTCGATACTGGATAAGAGCACCAAGCAACTCGATATGGAGGAGGGTGTTTGCGAAAAGATGCGCTCCAAGTATGAAAACGACTGGACACAGCAACCCAGCTCAAGACTGACAACAACACTGCGGGGTGATATTCGCCATTATCGGGAGGCTTTGGATGAGGCATCGAGGAGCGACAACCAACTGGCAGGCAAACTTCGACAAAACGAGATGGACTTTGACGAGATGCGACGTGCTTCCCAATCAGGCGAAGTAGACCAACTATTCCAGCGTGCCGTTGCACAGGCGCGAGCAAGAGGAAGCCACTCGACGAGCCCTGCCGGCATGGAGCCTAATCTTCTGGATGACGATTTCGAAGATGGCCCTAGTGTTATGGATCAGATCAACAGGGTGGAGGATATACTCAAGAAACTCAACCTTATCAAGCGGGAGCGAAACCAAGTGTTGAAGGATTTGAAGGAAAAGGTGAGCGAAACCACTGATAGTCTACTCAGAGGCGAGACTGACCGTGCTAGGCTCATAACGACGACATCTCGCAGATCCTGATATTGAACAAAAAGTCGATATCCAACTATGAGACACAGCTTTTCGAGCAAGAGTTGGAAAAGTTCCGGCCGCACCAGAATCGACTTTTGCAAGCCAACCACAAGCAGTCGGCCTTGATGAAGGAGCTCACGAGCACCTTTAACAGATTATTGCAGGACAAGCGAGTTCAGTCGGAACAGAGCAAATATGAGGCGATCCAACGACACAGATCATCAGTCATCAACCGATATAAGCGAGCGTACCAGGAATTCCTGGACCTAGTCGCAGGCTTACAGAGTGCCAAGAATTGGTACACAGAGATGCGCGAGACGGTGGAAAGCCTGGAGAAGAACGTTGACAGCTTTGTCAACAACCGTAGATCAGAGGGAGCGCAGCTCCTCAATCAGATTGAGCAGGAACGGTCATCGAGCAAGGCCTCGCAGGCAGAGATGGAACGAGAGAGACTCAAGGGGCTCATGGATAGAATGTCGATAGAAGACCCATCCAAGACATCGCCGCAACCCCAGACTCAGAATCGACCAGCAGCTCAGATGATGTACCCGCAAGTACAAAACCCTCGATATCCGCAAACCAACTATCAAGGACAGTACCAGGCGCCAAACTCACCGCCGGCGCAACAGCAGACACTGGCTCAACATCAGACATACCAGAACTTCTCTCCGCCACCAACAACAACAACACAATCGTTCGGGCCGGCTCCTATCAACACCTTTGTCCAGCCTACATATAACCCGAGCCAGTATGGACGTACACCAGGACCGACGTCGCCTCCTCCCAACCAAACGTCGTTCAATATGGGTGGCTACCGGGGCCCTGCATCGCCGCCTCCAAACCAGACAACGTTCGGACAAACTCAATCATTCGGGGGATATGGAGCCGCAGCGACACCACAGACGACACAGGGAGGCTACGTGCCTCCTGGATTCGTACCACCTCCCCCACCGCCTGGGCCACCGCCACTGGGACCTCAGCAGACATTCCACTATGGAAACCAGCCTAACAGTGCCTATCCGCCGAGTGCTCATCCTCAATCTGCAGCACCACAGCAACAGCAGCAAAATGATCCTTGGGCAGGACTAAATGCATGGAAATAATGGGGAAGCAAAGCGAGTTTTGGGTTTGGACGGTTATCTGGGGAAATTCACCAAAAGACACCGGGAGATGGAGTGCGATGAATGGACAAACCCTGGAGTGTCGAGACGAGTTTTGAAGATCGTTTGGTTATGGCATATCGTCTTACCTTGTGAGGAGGAGGAAAAGGTGTAGGGACCCAAAACATTGCAGCTAAAAGAGCTGAGTGGAAGAATACAATACATAGAGAAGCACTGTAACCCGCATGTGTGATGTTGTATGAGATCTTCGTTAGGCTCGCCATACTTTATGCCGAGGTTGTAGTGGCGGTCTAAGGTTAGCATATGTCTGCATAATGGCCCGCATTGAGGCTAAAAGAGTCAGTCTCCAGACCCCGCATGCTTTTACCCCGATTGCCCGAGCCGATTGACTCCAACTAACTCGTTAACTGCCTTGAAGTGCCTTGGAGTTGACGCTAAGGCGGGTGGCATTGAGAGTAATACAGGTGATCTTAGAGGCTATTCGGGGATAATTTATGGGGACCCCTCCCCCTAACTCCCCGCAGACGCAGAGATGGACAGAAGCCGGGGGCACTGCGTTGAAGTTTGAGACCGGTCTTGTCCCCGACTGAATCGGCTTCATTCCGCATCCCGTTATTGCCTGACTATCCGGTCTCCGTCTTCGGATTCTTGAGGAATTTTTATTTATTTTTCTTCTGAGTCTTATTACTCGTATTCTTGTCTCTTCAATCTCTTTTTCCTCTTAAATCTGTTGGCTTTTGGTGAATCTCTAAGAGCAGACAACAAGATATCCACAGATTATACCCTGTCAATCAGGAACCTATTTCGTCATTCGACCTCGGACAAAAGGCGACGCTCCTCTTTTTCTCGTCAATTCAAAGCGCGTCTCTTTCAACATAACAAACTATTCAAATCAGTCAAGATGGTGTTACAGGGCGGCGAGGTCGCTGAGCACAGCAGCGCAAAGTCGTGCTGGGTTATCGTTCACGTATGAGGACCATGAATTGAGTTGCGACTAGGCGACTTTTTGCTGACTTGGGTTTGCGATAGGGTAAAGCTTATGATGTGACAGACTTTCTACCAGGTAAGAGGCGCTGGAGTAATGAGATGGGAATTGAGACTGACGGCTTGTAGAACACCCTGGAGGTCAAAAGATTATCCTCAAATATGCTGTATGTCTCTTCTTTTTACTGGGCCGTTATAATCAATCACTAAGACTCGACAGGGCAAAGATGCCACCGAAGCATACGATCCCATTCATCCCCCCGATACCCTCGACAAGTATCTCGATGCCTCTAAGCATCTCGGCCCTGTCGATATGGGTACTGTTGAGCAGGAGAAGAAGGAGGTAGATCCTGAGGAGGAAGAGAGGTTGCAGCGCGTTGAGCAGAAGCCCCTTCTCTCACAATGCTATAACCTCTTTGACTTTGAGGCTGTTGCTCGACGTGTCATGTCAAAGACTGCATGGGGATATTACTCCAGTGCTGCTGACGATGAGATTGTGAGTTATTCATTCTCATTATCTCACGAACAATGTACTAATAATCTCAGACAATGCGTGAGAACCACAGCGCATTTCACCGCATCTGGTTCCGTCCTCAAATCCTCATCGACGTGGAAAACATCGACTTCTCAACCACAATGCTCGGCGCAAAAACAGACATCCCCGTCTACGTGACAGCCACAGCCCTCGGAAAACTGGGCAACCCAGAGGGCGAAGTCGTCCTCACCCGCGCCGCAGCAAAGCACAACATCATCCAGATGATCCCCACCCTCGCCTCGTGCTCCTTCGACGAGATCGTCGACGCAAAAGCAGGCGACCAGATCCAATGGCTGCAGCTCTACGTCAACAAGGACCGCTCCATCACTAAGAAGATCGTGCAGCATGCTGAGAAGCGTGGTTGTAAGGGTCTCTTTATCACGGTTGATGCGCCGCAGCTTGGAAGACGGGAGAAGGATATGCGGTCCAAGTTTACGGACCCTGGTTCGCATGTGCAGGAGGGCACGGATACGGATAATAGTCAGGGTGCTGCGCGGGCTATTTCTTCGTTTATTGATCCTGCGCTCAGCTGGAAGGATATTGCTTGGTTCCAGAGCATTACATCCATGCCCATCATCCTCAAGGGCGTTCAGCGTGTTGAAGATGTCCTCAAAGCTATTGACCACGGATGCCAGGGTGTTGTCCTCTCCAACCACGGCGGTCGCCAGCTTGAATTTGCACGATCAGCTATTGAAATCCTCGCCGAGACGATGCCAGTTCTGCGCGAGCGCGGTCTCGAGAACAAGATCGAGATCTTTATCGACGGCGGAATCCGTCGTGGAACAGACATCCTCAAGGCTCTCTGCCTTGGTGCTCGCGGTGTTGGCATCGGACGACCTTTCCTTTACGCCATGAGCGCTTATGGTGAAGCTGGTGTTGCTCGAGCGATGCAGCTTCTCAAGGATGAGTTGGAGATGAACATGCGTCTGATTGGTGCTAGTACTATCAAGGACTTGCATCCTGGTATGCTTGACCTGCGAAGTCTGTTCCAGCACTCTAATGTGCCAGCGGATAACCTGTCGTCGACGGTGTATGATCCTTTGGCTGTGCCGGCGCAGAGACCCAAGGTTGGGCCTAAACAGGATGGCCCCAAGGCGAAGCTGTAGAAGAGATGGGAGTTTGTTTTTGGATATTGTTTCGTGGCTTCGCCTCTAGACATAGAGTTGATTTAGAGTACACGAATTGCTTTAGAGCGTCGAATTGTATATAAAGATCTAGTTGGATTTACCTCGCTATGCAACCAATGCTTATTCATTACCCCAGACATATCCCATACCCTTCTCACAAACCTCTCATAAACTCTTGCAGTGACATTGGTTTTCTCACAGCATTATTCAACCCTTCATGATACGTCACCCAAACCTTGCGTTCCTTTTCTTCCTTCTTGGCTTGCTGCTGCGGCGTATTCCCCGTAATCTCAGTCAGTGGTCGTGCCTCAATAATCCGACCAAAGAAGTCGCGTTTGATGAGTGTAGCATCTTGCGGATTCTCGAGCGCGTGTTTCTTGGCAGCCATTATTTTATCTGTGTTGAGCTGCTCAACGTGTCCGAGAGGATTGCCAGCTTGGAAGCGGGACTGTCGGGCGAGGGCCTCTCGTTCTACTAGGGTTCGCTTCAGTTCCTGGTCGAGAACTTGACGGACAGCGAAGCGTGTTGGTGCGGCAGAGGGTAGAAGTAGCGATGCACCCGTCTCAAACACCGCCAGAACATCAAGATCCCTGTGATAATATTAGTGGTGATTATTTTGTCAAGATGCAAGAGACTTACGGTTCCATGCGGTACACATAGTGGGGTGTCCGATTATTCTGCGAATCGCTCTCAATTCTTCCCTTCTGCAACTCAATACCCACCTCTGCCAGGACTTCAGCGGCACGCTTGACCATAGCACGTTCAGCCTCCCGGCGCACACTAGCCGTGGAACCTTGACTTCCGCCCACAACAACAGGCTTGACGTCTGGAGACACGATGCGCGCAAGGTACGGCAGGAACTCGGCAGCAACATCTTCAGCACTGCGGAACGAACGCATCAGTGTGGCCGGAAGTTGGCCCTGCAGGGCCTGAAGCTGAGACCTATTCTGACGCTCTGCCTCGAAAGCTTGGTAGTCGGCTCGAGGGCCAGAAAAGGGCAGAGGCGTAGAGTCATCCTCCGCATCAGCACCCCATCGGCGGTCGTAACCCATGTTGGGGATATATCGCTTGGGAGAGGCGAAGAGGTGATGGCATGCCAGAACGGGCTGGCTTAGATATTGTGCTAATTCCCATTCCTGGCTGGCATAGAGGCGTGATTGGCACGTATCATGGAAATGCATCCATTCGTATGCCTCGTTGGGCTTGGTAAGATAGAGATCATCGTTGTATTCGCGATTTGGATATTCGGCAAACACTTCCGTCATGATGTGACTGATTTCGCCGCTTGTGTCAATCATGTGTCGCAGTCTTTCCATAGCATGCTTCTTCTGGTACTCGCCAAAGCCCAGCTCAGCCTGCGGCTGTTCATGCTGTATTTTGGACTGAGAGAAATCCATGGCTTGCTTTGGAAACCCTCCTCCTTCTTGAAAGAGGCGCGAAACAATATCTTTGACACCACCACGGCCCAAGCCACGAGCACCACCAGCGCCGCTGGTAAGTTCTTGAAGAACGTTGCGCTCCAGCCATTGCCGAGTGAGACGGTTTGTACCCTTTGGATCTGACGCCCGGAAACGCCCAGCGACCCATTCACCAACGACCATGACACCTCGAAGATCACCCTCTACTGTGCTCTCAGCTCCCCGCTTGGCATCAATGCCACTCGTCATGCCCCAGGCTGCTTCACACAGCTTTCGCGCAGCGTCTTTCTCGCAAGGAATACCCTCCTTCTCGAAGACAGTCTTTAGTCGGTTCACCACCGACTCCAAAGTTGGCTTGCCAACGTGAATGATTTCCGCCAAGTTAGATTGCCGCAACGGTCGAAGCGCTGGGGCATAGACATCGTTGCAAATAAGAATCAAGGGGCGCAACAATCGAAAGTCGTCACCCTTCTTCTTTTTACGTCCATAATTTTCTGAAGACGGGCCTGATGCATTCTTTTGGTCCAAAAGTACCAGATCGATCAGTGCCTTGACAAAGCCACCTTCGCCCGAACCCCCTGAGCCCGTCACAACGCCGTCCACTTCATCAACCACGACGCATGCTGGCTTGGCCAATTTTTGAGCACCATCTGCATCCTTGCGGTTGCTGACTGTCTTGACACTTTCCGTTCCCAAACTTGTACGGATGCGATTTTTGACAACGTCACGACTTCGGTCGTCGCTGGCGTTAATCTCCATAACTTCATAGCCTGCCTGTCTAGCACACACATGTGCCAATGTTGTCTTTCCCAATCCTGGTGGTCCTGTCAACATCAGGATCTTTCTATGAGGCTTCTCTTCCTCTTCTTGCTGCTTCGCGCCAGGTCGTCTGGCTATCACGGGTCTTGATCGTGCTGCTCCAGGGAACACAACTGGATCCCACTTCTTCAACCATCCCAATACTCGTCTGTTGGTGCCATCATCACCACACAAGTCCATGAAGTTCCGTGCTCGGTATTTCTCCGTCCATAAGAGGGTCTTCTTGCGTTTTTTGCCGGTTGATAGTTGGGACTCGATTGATTGTACTGGCACATTGTGCTCTTGTGGTCTCGCTTGTTTCTGACTCTTGATCTCGGCGGACGCAGCATTCATGAGGTTGTGAATATCGATACCGTAGTAGCTTCGTTTCGCTCGTCCCTCCTTTGTCTTTGATCGCGCTGCAACCATTGACTCGTATGTTGGTCCCGAGGTCATCTTGCGCTCCCTGATTGTTATGGCCCTGCCATTGCAAGTTGTTGCTTTAAACAATTGGGGCACAAAGCTACTAAAGATCGGGGTCGTAAAGATAGGTCTTTGGCTTGGTCGTGTCGGCTCTTGAACTTGTACGTCGGAACTGTCCGAGGTTTGTTCTTTGTTAACGAGAGAAATGGTTGTAGGCTCGGTCTCTACTATCGTATCTGAAGGCTTTTCTCGTGGATCTTCGGTCATAAGACGTTTTGCTACATGAGCAGAGTCTGAAGTCTCTTCGTTATCGTCTGAATCAGAGTCGTCGTCCTCGACCAGGAATGGACCTCGAGCTTTCGGCTTAGGAGGGCCATGATCGTGGGGTTTGGCACGCTTCGTTGGAGGGGAATGGGGAAAAGTGATCGGTGAAGACGTCGACAACATCTTGAGTGTCCTCTTTAGCCCAAGTAAAATAAAAGGTCTTGTTGGGGAAGAATTATGAAAAAGATTGTGTTGGTGGGACTGATCAATTCTCCAGCAACGTCTCCGGGTTAGCGACGCGCCGTGTTTAATTGAGTCGCGTCTTTCGTGTAAGTCAATTAAGCCCCACTAATTTCTGGCGTCCCCAGCTGACATAAGCGGGCGGGACGACTCAAGATTGAACCACCACCACCACAGCCGGAGCCACGAGATAATCCGGCGTCCAGCTGAATTGATGCCAAAAATTTGGCTCCTCAAGACAATTACGACGAGCCAGTTCCCAGCACCGTGGGCCTCAATTTGTCAATATGCGTCGGCCTACGAAATATTACAGTCTTACGAGACCGGTATGTTCAATTTTTCACCCCAATTGACCCGTTCTGGCTGGGTCCCACCCCCGCGCGAGGTGAATTTTACCTTGCTAACCGACATACGATACGATATAGAGACTCAGGCAATCATGGAACAAGTACAACCTGTTTAATATCGCTCGTGCGGTCGGTCGCGAGCCACCAGTCAACACCCGATCGACATTCTTCCAGCAGAAATGGGCGGCCAAGTCGAAAACCCGAGGTTACCATGGCGAGCACGTTTCCGAGAAGAAGTGGGTGCGGCTCTTTTCACGACGTCTTCTATCCGCCGTCGATCTTCCACCCCAATACCTTGCCGCCAATGATGGTTCTGAGCAGGCCGCTGGTCGTGGTTCAGGCTTGACGACAACCAATGTGACAGCCGAGTCCTACTCCCGAGTCCCCGGAGGCAGCTCGGAGGTTCGAAATCCTTCTCATCCCGCCCAGCGTGGCCGAGGTTTTGGCAGTGTGAACGGGATGATCTCGGAACACTTCCAGAACATGACACCTTATATGCAAATGACTTTTGCACCCTTGGAGCGAAGACTGGATACAGCTGTTTTCCGTGCTATGTTTGCTAGCAGCGTGCGGCAAGCTCGTCAGTTTATTATTCACGGAGCTGTCAAGGTCAATGGAAAGAAGGTAGGTTTCATGTAAAAAGTCTGACTGTGTGTGATTTAACATTCTATAGATGGTCCACCCGTCGTACGCACTGAACCCTGGTGATATGTTCCAGGTTGAGGTTGAGAAGGTTTTGTACGGCACTGGAGAACAAAAGGCACCCGAGTCGGTAAAACAGCTAGACCACGAGAAGGAGATGATCGACCAACAAGAAGAATCAGTTCGAAAGCATGGGATCAAGAAGCGGTCAAAGATCCTCGAGGCCGTCGCCAAGGAGGGAGAGGAGGCTGAATCCGCTGAGGCAAAGACCCTTGGAAGACACTCGCTCAGACGTGTTCATCGTGAGGTGCAGCTACACCGTGTCAAGAACCTCCGAAAAACAGCCCGAGAGATTCTGAAAGGAGATATGAGGAACCTGTCTGCCAAGCAGAAGCAGGATCTGCGATTATTCCGTGACACTGCCCAACGTTTCCTCTCACTTCGCAAGGACCACGAGCTTGACGCACGGGACCTCCTCAGGGAGATTGAGGCTCAGATTCAAAAGCTTGAACCTGTGGATGCTTTCCGAAAGGCTGATCCGGCACCGGGTACATCAATGGAGACGGAGGCTGAAGATTCAACCGAGGATTCAACTGAGGATTCAACTAAAGCTCCGGTTGAGGGATCGGCCGAAACACCAGCTGAAAAGTCAGAAAAGAAGTTGAGCAAGGAGGAGAGGGAAGCGAAGAAGTTTCAATTCAGGGACAAGGTCCTTGAGAAGGGTCTAGAAGGGATCACAAATAAGCAAGATCGCGACCGGGCAATGAATATCCTGGCCACTGAGAATTTGACCCACGAGGAGACCCGTCGCCTCATCAACATCCTCAGAAACGACGCCGAGAACCCCATCGACCACTCCAAACCCTACGTCACACCCTGGCGTCCTCGCCCCTTCATGTCGGCCTTTGCTTTCATCCCCCGCTACCTCGAGGTCAACCCCAACATCTGCGCCGCGGTCTACCTCCGTCACCCCGTGGCGAGAAAGGGAATGGCTGAGGTTCCCACGCCTTTCAGCTACTTGACCAACCAGTTGGCACACAACTGGTACCTGGGACGAGGTTGATGAAAAGAAATTGTAGATTTTGGGCTGGGAAGAATTTTGGCTACCTAGGCGGATGGTGTGCCTGTGTAATATACCACCTTCTAGAGTGTACGGTAGATAACCGGATGTACCTTGTATGTATCACCACTGTTAAAAGCATGTCAAGTCTGGATGGTCCAGCTGCCGAGACATTGTTTCAACGTGAAATCAAAACGCATTTGTTTATGCTTTCTTGGAGATGAGAGGATGGCTCAGCTCTGGCATGCATATTGATCTTGTGGACTTTTACGTACTAGCTGTCACATGACATGGCTTGTGATTTGATAGAATGACGCGGTGCGGTGGAGGTATAACCTCATGAGCTAACAATGACAGATCTATCCGTAACGTTGAAGAACTCACCGGGTCTCTGGAGTTTGTGGAGAGCTGAGATGGATGCTCATGGCGATTGATCTAACCTAGTCCAAAGTAACTCAAGCTGTATGCTCGAAATTAACTACGGCTACACTGGCTTGGCTGTGGAGGGACAGCCACTTAACAGAAGACTGAAGACGGGTCAAAGTTTAAATATGGTTTTCTGGATGCCTCGCTATGTTTGTGGCTGATTATGCGGAGTTTAAAGCTTAGAAGCTATCAAGCTGTTCTGATAAGCAGCTGTTGGGGGGGCATGCATGCATGATACGGCCATCCCCTTTTCTAGTCAGCTGATATCACTTGGACCTCATAAAAGACGAGAAGGGCAGCGTAGCTAGAGTATGGACGGATAGATAGGTAGATAGGTAGATAGTCGGAGCGTACAGCATGACTCGAGGCTGATAAGGTGCAGCTGAGCCGTCCACCTTATATATTGTTGGGGCGAGGTATGGACCTCATGTAGCGCAAGGTGGTACGGATACCTTCAAACAAGGTAATCAGATTTGTCTGAGGCGCCACAAGAAGCACGGATGGGGTTCTTGGGGTAATACCACGTCCGTGGATAAGAATGCAGCTTAAGGCCCGACTCAAAGTGAATCTAGATATGTAGATATGCCGTTTTCCGGCCAATCTGAGGCGCGCCCGAGAGCTTATCATGACGGGTTGCTCAAGTCCGTCGTCGCTATCAGAGATGCTGGGGCCCCGGGCCGCTACTGTACAAAGGAAGAGGAGACACATCCTTGGCTAGGCGGATCTGGGGATTATGCATGAGAGATGTCGATTATCTAGATTCAGAAATACATATCCCATCTCATCCCATGTGATTGATTACGCGTGGTGTTTTTAACCTTTGTTTAGAGATAAGCTACTAGTAGTTGGTAGATGTCTTGGCTGTCTTGATTGCCTCCAAAAGCCGAATATCAGACTAATCCGTAAAGGTAAATAGCAGGTCCAGGCCCTGGTGGGATGTACCTAGGATAAAGACGAGTTACCTAAAACCTTTCCGTGAGTCGTCGGAGTTGAAAGGAGGATGGCGGGACCACTCCACTAAATTCCTGGACCCGACCAACGTCCATCAGTCGCGGTTCCTTCCACTCAACTTACTACGTTACTTTTACTGGACCTCTCAGGGTCTCTCCCTACAATAACACTGTACCTCAGGGAACCTTCGGTCAAGGTCAGATCAGGTTGAGTCGGGAGTCGCCTGCAGGTTCACCTTAATCGGTCGCAGTCTAGACCTGTCAAGTGCAAGTAATCTGCTGCACTAACTCACCATCCGATCCTCTTTACTAGCTGCTCCTCATTCATCCATCGTCCAACTTTTTATTCCCACTTCAGGCTCCATCCTATCCGATAGTACTGGATCGCACGCATTAAATCGTATCGTCTCATATCATCACCTCATCCATATCACCTCACTTTGGTCAGGCACCCTCGGGCTGTTCTCGGCGGTGACCCTTGAAAGCGTCCTCGTGAAGCTCGACTAAAAAGAAGCCCTCGCCTACCAACTATGCTTGATTACCAAGCCGCAACTTCACGATGGATTAGGTGTTAAGGAGCACCATATTCCCATGTTTCAACTCCCATCTGCGCATAGAAACTCCAATCCTCCTCCTCCAGTCTCTCACCACCCGCTAACTAACCAACTACCCACAATCCAAACTCCCTGTCGACCAACCGCAAAGGCCTCATCTTCGCTTAGTTTCAAGTGCTGATCCCCGTTCGACCTCCAACAAGCAGCACGATTGTGTCCCCCACAGTTTATTGTGTGGGCCAAGGACCAGCACACTCATACAAAAGATCGTGTCATATCATCTCAGACAGATTGTTTATTATCTGGGACCGCCGCTTATCCTGACCTCTCTCAATTGCTTGATCTGTGTACACCTAGATCCCCAGATTTCGCTTGCTCAGTAACACCATGGAAGAGCCGCATCCCAAGACCGTGGTCCAACCCGGCCCTTCGGCATCATCCCAAACCACAAGTCGCAAGAAGTCACGCCGAGGCGCTGACACTTCTGGTCAGAAGAGGCGATGTGTGAGTACGGCTTGCATAGCTTGCCGTAAACGCAAATCGAAATGCGACGGAGCCCTTCCAAGTTGCGCTGCTTGCTCAAGCGTATACGGAACTGAGTGTGTCTATGATCCCAACTCAGATCATCGCCGGAAGGGCGTCTACCGCGAAAAGGTTGACAGCATGAAAGCGCGCAACTCAACCCTTCAAATTTTAATCGAAGCCATCTTGAACGCTGAGGACGACGATGTGCCAGGCATTGTTCAGAAGATTCGCACCTGCAATAGCCTCGACTCCGTCGCCGAAGACATTATCAAGCTGCAGAATCAGCAACCACAACAGCAACAGTCGGCACTACCTTCAGCCAATGATGATTCTGATGATTATGATGAATCAAGTTATAATTATACTACCGACCAGCCCGAGCAGGGCGAGAGGGATCTGGCTCGCAAAATGGGCGAGCTCAGACTGGAAAACGGCAACGTTCGCTTCATCGGAGGCACCTCTCATCTTATCTATCTCAGCGATCCAACGCATGAGGAACTTGAGCCCAGCCTCGAAGACTACACAGCTGGACAGGATCCTATCACATCCTGGACTCGCGTCACTCAAGATAGTCAGCTCATCACCCACCTAATCAACATGTACTTCAACTGGCACTACCCCTACTTCACCACACTCTCAAAGACTTTGTTTTTCCAAGACTTTTTGAGGGGAAGGGCCGGAATCGGAAGGGGTACTGTATACTGCTCCTCACTCTTAGTTAATGCTATGCTCGCATTGGGTTGTCATTTTACGAGTGTAGCTGGCGCCTACGGTACCCCTGGAGACAGCCGAACAAAAGGCGACCACTTTTTCGCCGAGGCAAAGCGCCTGATTGTCGAGAATGACGAGTATGAAAAACCTCGACTAGTGACCGTCCAAGCACTGGCACTCATGTCGGTAAGAGAGGCCGGTTGCGCTCGTGAGGCCAAGGGGTGGGTTTACAGTGGAATGAGTTTCCGCATGGCTGAAGACATTGGCCTCAACCTGGACGTTGGCCAGCTCGATAAAGAACGAATGAGTGATTATGAGATTGATGCTAGGCGAATCACATTCTGGGGCTGCTATCAGTTCGACAAGTGCTGGTCGAACTATCTCGGTAGACTACCCCAGATCCCCAAGAGTTCTTTCAATGTCTCCAAATTCGACGTGTTCCCTGACGAGGATGCGGAATCATGGTCACCCTATACGGACAATGGATTCGACCAGTCATTCAAACAACCAGCACGGATACGAGCTATTGCTCTTCAAATGTCAAAGATTTCAGAAATCAGCAGCGACTTGCTCGCATTTTTCTACCACCCAAGCCACATTGGCAGGTCCAGTGGAAAGACGGTGGAACTCAAGAAGTTGAGCGAGCTGCATCGTCGTCTAGAGGAGTGGCGAAAGGAACTTCCAAGGGAATTCGAGCCCAAAGATGGACAGCTACCCAATGTGCTTCTCATGCAGTAAGTAACCTGGCAGTAACTCAACTACATACAAATGACTAACCCAGAATAGCATGTTCTTCCATCTTCAGTACATACACCTCTTCCGGCCTTTCCTAAAATACTCGCCTACTTCTTCGCCTCTCCCGCCACATGTCTCACCCCGACGTATCTGTACAGCAAATGCTGGGGCCATCTCAAAGCTTCTCCGACTGTACAAGAAGCTCTGGAATCTGCGCCAGATCTGCAACATTGCAGTGTATATGGTGCATAGCGCATGCACAATTCATTTACTAAACCTCCCTGAAAAGACTGCTCGGAGGGATATCACTCATGGGGTGAAACACCTTGAGGAGATTGCGGAGGATTGGCTCTGCGCAAGAAGAACCTTGAGCATCCTGAGTGTCCTTGCTCGGAAGTGGAATTGCGAACTTCCTGAGGATGCTGCATTCGTGCTTCATCGGGCCGACGAAAAGTACGGAACGTACAGCACGTCTGACGTCCCGTCACCTCATTCGCAGGCGGGAACTTCGCCCCTTTCCGATGGTGGCCTGGGCATGAAACCCATGGGCGAATACAGCCCCTTTACTCCGTACAGTCGAGGACAACTGGGTAGACCAATGCAACAGCTTCAACAGCAACCGCAACACCAGTCTCAACGATCTGTAACAGACGCCATGCTGACAAGCGCCCCGCTGACGAACACCATTCTTGCTCAGCAGGGCCTGCCGGTGAACAGAGGATTTGGACCCGAGCCTCTGGGAGGATGGGGTTCTGTGCCTGTCACAACATCGATGCCATCCTATCAGCAGGCATTCGCACCCATCAACCGAAACAGCATGCCAAACACCAGCACAGCCCTCCCGCCTGTCAGCAATGCTACAGCATCTAATCGGTCCATGCGAATGGATGGGCAAGAATGGTTCTTGAACGACAGTGCAAGGTGGCACCAGAGTTTTGAGGCCTGGCAGATGGCCAACAGCGGACAAGACAATTCCGTCTTCATGTTTGGCGACAGTAGCAGTCAAGACACGCCCAACAGCACGGGGGAAGGCAGCGGTGGCAGCGGCAGTGGCAATATGCAAGCCGAAGCCAGCGATCAGATAGCAGCACTTGATGGTTTAGGGGCGTCGTTATCCCGGGGTGGGTGGCTTCCGGGATTAGATTAAGGGGTTTGGCAAATGCTGTCTGTTGTTATTCAACATATGTATTCCGAATGATGATGGCCAGTCAAGAGTAACGATTTGAGTTTTGGATTTTGAGTAACTAGATGGTTTCGGAGTTGGATCTCAAAAGTATACTTAGGTACCTATTCGGTAGGTAGTCAGCATGAAGCAGCATGAATTCACTTTATGGATTAATTAGGTGTAGGGTGATGAATTCGTATTACACGAGTGGCCACAATGCGGTGTGACAGATTTTTAAGTCTGTGTCATGAGTGGTAAGCTTTGGGTACCGATATTATTGCTACTATGATTGATTACCTTGTGTACTGAAATATAATATAATACAATACCGGCCCAAATCTCCGTAGCTCAGCTAGGTTCACCGCTCTGCCGACCTGAGGTTCAGGCGGTTACAGGTAGAGTGGTTATACAAGAGAGAATTATACTGCCGAAAACAAGGTGTGAGGGCTGTGGCACAAGGATTGATGCATCGATATTGAAGCATCGATGACTATGTATGTGTGTGTGTGTGTGTGTGCTTATCGTCCCTTGTTCCCGGATACCACGTGGTTCCCTCTTACACACGTACATATGTACATATGTACATAGATAGACTGCAGTGAGAATGTCTTGGTTCAAGATGGTGTCGTGACGAACTGAAGGGTCAGTTCATGAGGAGACTGAGTGACTGCTGCACCAACACCAACACCGCATTGCAGAAGATGCACATGCAATATCTAGACATGATAAATACTGGCATGGCATGGCATGGGGAGGGGGG
>JABFFJ010000459.1:0-28140 GCA_013623715.1 Fusarium verrucosum | reverse complement strand
CCCCTTCCCCCCCTCCCTCTCTGGTGGTGCCTGATTTCGCTCGCTCGCTCGCCAAAAAATATGTTTACCCAGCCAGTGGTTTCCACGCCTACGGGCCCGCCGCAGTCGTCGTCGACTTCAACCTCAAGACCCAGTCGTCTCCGAGGTCTGAGCTACTTGCGCAATTACACACAGAATCATTTACTCTCCCGCGACAACCACCACGGCTCTGCATCAGCATCAGCAGGCGGCACAGGCTCTGGATCAGGATCAGCAAGTGCACGCAGCACTTCCCCCAATAGACACGGCTCTAGCCTCACGCGATCTCTCAGCCATTCGCCTACCACGAGTGGACCGTCCACTGGAGCCCAGAACACCAACCACTTGACACTCGTCAGTTCGACACCCGATCCCGTGAGGAATTTGACATCGGCGACCACCACAACATCGATACCTGCTTTGCCGCCTACTTCTGTCCCTACGTCCGCAACCGCACCAGCACCCGCGACTCCTACTGAATCGC
Organism: Fusarium verrucosum; assembly: GCA_013623715.1. Classification (NCBI taxonomy): domain Eukaryota; kingdom Fungi; phylum Ascomycota; class Sordariomycetes; order Hypocreales; family Nectriaceae; genus Fusarium; species Fusarium verrucosum. The sequence continues at coordinate 27,638 of JABFFJ010000459.1, read as the reverse complement.
CTACTGAGAAAAAGGCCTCTTCACAGCTTTCTGCCGACACCAACGACCCCGCTACCGTCGCACCGGATTCAACAATGGTCGCAGATACTCACGCTGCAGCTGCTGCTGCCGACTCGAACCAAGATCAGCCTGCCACGACGAGGTCACGATCGGCCACCGGCGAAGGGGGATCATCGACCCCCGAAACTGCCCCGTCAATTCGATTCTCGGCCTACTACGACCCGCGCTCTACACGTCCATCCCTCACGTTTCCCCCCATCTCGAGGACCCTTCCTACAGGATCCGAAAAGATTCGCGTGGGCCGCTACTCAGAACGTGATAGCCATTCCATGTCCAACATGCCTGGCAACCAGCCGTCGGCTGCACCCGTGGGATTCAAGAGCAAGGTCGTCAGTCGTCGTCACTGCGAGTTCTGGTATGAGGATGGAAAATGGTACATCAAGGATGTTAAAAGCTCTTCGGGTACATTTTTGAACCACATTCGTTTAAGCCCTCCTTCACAGGAGAGTAAAGCTTTCCCTGTCAACGATGGCGATATTGTCCAACTTGGAATAGATTTCAAAGGCGGAGAGGAGATGATCTTTCGATGCGTCAAGATGCGGTTAGAATTGAACCGAGGATGGCAGAACAAGCTTAACACGTTTAAGTAAGTTTCGATGAGGCTCTATTGAACATTTGAATGCTAACCTCTTGACTAGCATGGCTGCCCACAAACGACTGCAGACGATGGCCTCCAGTGGAGTAGCTGGCTCTAACTCCCAGGATTGCTCCATTTGCCTGAGCTCTATCGCTGTAAGATTCCTACAATGCATCGTTTTTCTCCAATGTTTGCTAATAATTCTCCAGCCCTGTCAATCGTTATTTGTGGCACCCTGCTCACACACATGGCATTTCAAGTGTGTGAGGTCGTTGCTCAACTCTCCTCAATATCCCATTTTTATTTGTCCCAACTGTCGTGCCGGCGCCGATTTAGAAGCCGATGTGGATGAACTGGCCGAAGAATGGCAGCAGCTCAAGAACGAGGCCGAAGCAGAGGCATCAACTCCAGCCCAGGTCGACACGGAGCCAGAAACAGATCCAGCGCCTCCAGCCAACTCTGGAGTCTCGACACCCCAGCGATCGAACACAGTCGATAGCGATCCCATGGATGTTACTGTCAATATCATGCCCGAAACACCTGAACAAAGCGAATTCAACCATGCTATCTCGGAGCCCTTGCCCATTCGAAATGCGGCCTCGAGTACCCGAAGACCTGCTCAGCTAGGAGACAGCCGAACACCATCCCCGCCAGGCGGTACTGAAGGACCTATAACTCCCCGAAATAATGTTGGACCTTGGGTTTTTGATGGCAGTGCCGGCCGTACAGTCAGCGCCACAGAAGGCGAAATGACAAGCATAGATGCTGCAGCGCAACCAGATACGAACGAAAACAAGAGCACGTCTCAATGACGACCCCATTGAAAAACGTTCATTGTTCAAAATTCTGCACATACGGACCACCCAACTGGTGCTCTATCATAAACTGGCGCTTGGGAATCAGCACACATATACGGCGTTCTGTTGGCTTTCATGGCAGCAAAGGCGTTGGAGGAGTTTTACACTACCAACCGCAGTAGAAGACAGGGTGGGCATCTGTTTTACAGCATTGTTTTGGTTTATTGTTTTGAGCGATATTCGACGGGGTTTAGATACAAGCGGGAGGTCATTTATTTGGCTTCTGATGGAAATGGCCTCTGAGTAGAGGTTAATGGAATAGACTTGCCCATCATGTGAACCAAACTTGAAGGAAGTCCTTGTGACTTGATATGTGATGTGATGTGTTTTTGGTATGCGAGTTCCGTTTATGCGCCACTGTGTGTCTCAGCCGACAGTGTGTTTGGTTTTACATATTCCTCTAGAACCTCTCGGAACCTTTTTGACTTTTGTATACAAGATTGAAGCTCTCATTTGTGATGATTGATCTATTAGGATTTTAGACAATTGGCATACCTATCCAACAGCCTCAACGTGGCAACAACCCAGGCATTGCCCTCCCTTAAGGGGTAACAAGGCAAAACTTTTTAAGCTGGAATGTCTGAGTCTCCCTGCTTTACATGTGGCAGGCTAGGAATTGGCAACGTTCTTTAAGGCTTTAGAACTAAGCGATGAGCGTCAGACTCATAAAGGGAGCTTTCCCTCAGATCCACGAAAGCCATATCGAATAACAAAATCTCGCCGATACTGTACACGATCATGACTGTCTTTACCCCTAATACATACCGAATCAACTTGTTAAGAGAATCGTTTCCTTCCGTCTTACGACACATAGCCCAACCTCATGTCTGGAAATTCATCCTCGCGCGGCTCTTCGCATTTCTCATACCGAGCTTCCTCGAGGAACCACGGTCTACAGACCAAGTTCGAACAGTAAAGCTTCTACCCACAGCCTATCTCGACGGCCTGCGAGGTATCGCCGCTGCGACTGTGGTGCTCTTCCATCATTCTTACCAATGCTACAACGCGAGTGTTAGTTGGGGCGCCGAGGGAAAATATTACGACTTTCTTCGGCTTCCTATCGTGCGACTGCTCTATGGTGGACCACCAGCTGTGTGTGTCTTCTTCATCATCTCTGGATATGTGCTGTCGTACCGAGTGTTACAGCATATCCGCAGAAGGGACACGAAAGACGTATTCAATACCTTGAGTTCTCTGGCTTTCCGTCGCCTGTTTCGACTTTTTATACCGACTACAGTGTCGACGTTTTTTGTTTTTCTTCTTTTGCGCATTAATGCATACGAATCAACTCGGTATTTCACCGAGTCTAACATATTTTTGCGATATTACATAGAGACACATATCGAGAGGCTGCCGTCTGTTCGGGAGCAATTCAAGGACTGGGCCTTGCATGTGTTTAACGAAGTTCATGTTTTTGGATGGGATAGAGAAGGGGCTGCAAATCGTAAGTCGAATGCGAAGTTATGCTCAACATTAACTAACAGCCATAGAATATGACCCTCACATATGGACTATCCCCGTCGAGTTTCGATGCTCGCTGTTTCTCTTTCTTATTCTATTGGGGACAGCTAGACTTAGAACGAAATGGCGATACGCTATAGTCGGGGCAACTATGGCATTTAGTTTTGGAAAGTCTCGTTGGGAGTTTGTTTTATTTCTAGCAGGCATGGCTCTAGCTGAGTGGGATCACATTCGTTGTGCCCATATTGGAACGCTTCATCCTTCTTTGGACGACAAACGGGTGACTGCTCCAGCATCTCGAGTCTCTACCCTAGCGTGGGCACTTGTCAATGTGGTAGGATTGTACCTCATGTCATACCCAGAAACCAAGGCTCCCAAAACGCCCGGATGGGTTCTCTTGAGTTACTGGTGTCCAAGCTGGTGGGTAGCGAGAAAATGTCGCCTGTGGGAAACCGTGGGTGCCATACTCTTCGTCCTGTCCATCTCATATCTTCGACGATGGCAACAGATCCTTAACTCAAGCGTGATACAGTACTTGGGGAAAATCTCTTATGCGCTTTACCTAGTACATGGGCCGCTCATGCACGCTTTTGGCTACCATGTGCTGAGACTTGCATGGGAGATCACTGGAATGGAGGGAAATGGGTATCATGCTGGCTTCTTGCTTGGGTTGTGTGCTTATTTGCCTTTGACTGTCTGGATAGCTGATGTGTTTTGGCGGGCTGTTGATATACCTACTATTGAGTTTTCAAGGTGGTTAGAGAACCGATTATCCTAAGTAAGGCAAAATATTACTATAAAGATACTTGTAAAAAGTCTAGTTACAATTGTTGTTATATTTTCTTCTAATGCTGCTATTTTCGCTACTAAGTTTCTCCCACCAAGTTCATCAACACCTTACTCAACTACAATTCATCATCAACCTTACTCCCATCTTTCACCTGAATTCCAGTTGCTTCAATTTGTCCTCCCTTCCCAACACCCGTAAAAACTGCACGTTATCTCACAGAGAGCTCACCAAGTTACCAGCTATTTATTGCGAACTTCTTCCAATGCCAATAACTAGTTAGGGTCAAATCGTCCACCGCCATCACGGAAGACCTCCTCCCACCAGGGCGATTTGTAACCTTCCCAAACCTTGCCCTTCTTCCACCGACAAGTATCCTGAAACCCAATCTTGGGCCATCTACCGCTCGCTGTTTGGTTGGCCACTCGTGGGAACCTGTCTTCCGCCTCAGCTGGCACGGCCCAGTACCTGATGCGACTGTCTCCCAACTGCAAGGTGGCCAGCGGTTCATCCGCCTCCTTTGGTTGAAGACGGGGAAGAACCAGCTCTCGGAGTCGTTGATAATACCATGGTCTGTCCCACCAAGTCGTAAGTCTGGATTTGAATCCGTTGTGGTGAAGTATAGCAGGTACGCTTGCGAGGAAGAAGTCTGTGAATAGAGGCATCTCACTCCAGTTTGCAGCCCTTTCAAACTCCGACAACGGGTTCCATGAGTTCTTGAAATCATCGAGGGGGCCGGTTAGTCGTGATGGTGATATACCTCGAAGTTGAGAGTGCTCGTCAATGGACGTCTGGTTGCCTAGACAGATATAATCTCCATCATAGAGATCCCCCTCGTAGTCGACAGCCGAGTCGTGGGCCTGCGCAGATAGTTCCTGGCCAAAATCGACTCCAGCGTGGAACTCGAGGTTGTCTCTCACCCATTCTACCATCCTGACGCTTTCGCCGCGTTGCGTTCTTTGCCACTTGCGCCAGAGTTCCTGTTCACCTATAACCTCACCAGCCATGCCCTGCTCGCTTCTCAGGCGGAAACCCTTGTCAACCAACTCCTCCGTCTTTTGGTTTGCTTGGTGGAACAGTCGTCTCAAGTCACCAGCCGGACCGATATAGAGGCCTCCATTAATCCATCTCGGCCTGTTATCGTGGAACATGCTGTAGTTCTTTTCCGTTTCTGGACCGTACATGTCTTTTCTTAATGGACTCTCGGGCCATAAATCAGCGAGCAGATTCACGCCGAACCTATCGAGATCCGTCCAAGGATAAACCTTCTTCTGGGAAGCAACGATAATTGTTTGTTTCATCGGCATGGGTTCGGGTCGATTCCACTGTTTGCGCAGTCTTTCGTTGGCTCTTTTGTTGATCTCGTGGTATCGTCGGAGAAGAACTTCGGCGGGCAGCTGAAACCACACATCGAGACCGTCAACCATGAGAACGATGTCTTCTTCGTCCAGTTTCTCGTGAGGACTGGCCTCGGGGTGCAATACAGCATTGAGATAGTTCAGGAAGCCGGGAATCTTGGGGAGGTTGTGACCCTTACTCCAGCCCGAGACCTCATGGTAGTCCAACCCCCAGTTTATGATGACAGGTGCTGGGTAGCCCAAGGCGTACGCACTAAACATTGTCTTGCACAGATCTGGGTGAGATGAGGTGGCGGGTATGACAAAAGCAAACTTGCGGTCTTCGTCAGTTGGAGGAGCATCAGGCTGAGATGGGATTTCTTGGTGAGGTCGCCAATGGGCTGGGACATTTGGGACACTCAGTTCCAGTTTCGAGAATGATGACAGGGCGAACAAGGATAAAATCAGTGCAAGAAGGATGATGAGAACTCTGGTGATCTTTTGGGTGCTGAGCATGGCTGACCATGTTGCCACACGGTGTTTTGCATTGGCGTAGCCCATTTTGGCAACTTAAGGAAAGAATAAGTTAGGATTTAGAAACCAGAGTGTTTCTTTTCCATCCTTTAATGCGGCAAACCTCATATTTAAAGAGTCACCAGCAGGCATGCACGGGTCTATCAGTTACCAGCTAACACGTATCAAGATCCCCTGGAAGGAATGTGCCGCTCATCCAGGACTTTGGTGATTGGTAAATGAAGTCTTGGGTATGCAGGGCGAGATGTCTTGAGGCTTCGGATGTTTGTTATAAAGAATGTAAGGGAAGTGGTCTAGGTGGTTTACCCCTTGCGATGCGAATGTAAGGGAGCCTCGGAGTACCGTATTGATTCAGCTGAGTACCTGCTTCTACTAAGTATATGTATGTAGTAATAAGTTTAATAACAAGCTTTTAAGATTGGTCAAGAGGCGGTTCTGTCTTAGACAGCTTTTGTCTCTATCCCCATTTAATCTTGCTACATAAGTCGATGTGTTAATATGTAAACAAGTTCTACGCGCATAAGGCGCGTCTATAGAAATCATTACATTTAATATATATAGTAGGTATTTAACTTGCATTAAACATGATCTATTAAAGGGTTGTATATATTAATAGTAAAAATATCATATAAAGCCTCTTTTTATAAAGCTTCAAGGGTCATCAATTTCTTTAATCAACTTACTATTACCTAAGCAAAAATGAATCTATCCTGACCTGATTTATATATTTTTTTTCTTCTTTAAACATACCTTTCTCCTCTTTTCCCCCCTCTTCTAAACTAATTTTATCATTACCTCTTTGCATTATGGACCAACAAAAGGCCCTTTTAGATGATGCTCCTCTCTGGATAAACGACGACGTCTTCCGCAAGCCTCGCTTTCAAGGAGATCCTCGATATGGGCGTGACGTTATTCAACGACTAGACACAACTTTATTGCTCTGGGACGGCCACAGACCTAATAAATGGGGATTTGTTATTATACGCACTTCTTATGGCCCTGGATCCGACCAGCAATTTCAGCATGCTCTTGAGATTATTAATGGCATCGCTCAGTACTGGGCTGATAATGAGGCTGAGGGCGTCAAGATTCTTATTACCCGCTGCAAAGAGATCGGAGAATACCAATATAAGGATATTCCTGTCGAGGTCGATACGCGTCCGAATGAAGAGTTTGTGCGCCGTTACGAGAATGACGTCTTGGAGGATGAGACTTTGGAGAGCGCGTCTTTGGCTACGGTACGCCAGTATTTCAAGACCTGGATTGCAACCAAGAATGGCACCTCAGCTGCAGGAGATACGAGATACACCGCCTGCATTATGCTCGATGCCGAGACCCTAGCCCAGCTTTACACTGCACCTAAAGGCTTCCCCCACGGCTGTGATGTGTATGCATCATCATACTGGGTCAAACTGGTGGACGTGGAGGCAGAGCCTGACGAGGCGGTTCGTGTACGCGTGTCTGGATGTGACGATCTTGTCAAATATTGGTTCATGCGGAACTATATCCGAAGCCATGTGCTCACACATAGGAAAGATCGCGAAAATCCAGGAGTTCTTTACTATGGCGATCCGCCCTCGGGAGGATTTGACGGAATGGGAGGACCGCCTATTTCGATCTATGATGTATCTCGTTAGAGAGCAGCAGATGGATTTGAAAGGTAGGCATAGGGCTCCTTGGAAGTCTCGTCATATGAATGTGTAGTATACTCGCATTGTGACTCAACTATGTTCTCTAATACACGTTGGAAATACCCTGTACAAAAACAGATACAACATCGAATCAACTGTTTATTCTACATATTCTTGCTGCTATTCTCACTCACTTACCTATCTCAGCAGGCTAGATATATCCATGGGTAATGTAAATCGTTGTCGAAACCGAAGTTCTCCATGGACGTTTCTATCCCCATTTCATTTTGCTACATAAGTCGACATGGCAATATGTAAGCAAGTGCTACGTGAACAAGGCGCGGCCGAGAGAAATTCCTCCAATTATAGGCTTCTTTTGCTAAGGAAGTTGTCTTTATAGAAGCTGTCTTATGGATAATACCTTTATATGAGTGTTATTGAGAGGTTGATGCTTATGTAAGGAATTGCAATATGCACCGGACCCGGTGTGATCTCATTATACTCGGTCCCGGCACCGAGATAATCCGTCCTAATCGCCGAGTGCGGGCGGACTATCCGGGGTCGTGCTAAATTTCGACGGCTTTAGTCGCAAACTCATTCGCCAGTGCCTAATCCAATCCAACCAAGCATTGCATTTCTTTCTTTGCCTTTGCATTTGCTAGAATAACGTCGACCTTTTTGTTTTTCCCGTTATTCTCGCTTGTAGGCGCATCGCAACAATGCTTCGTCCTTTTAGTGCAGGCCTGCCTACAAAGGCGCGGGCGTCTTGTTCCCGGGTCTTGGGACAGGCTTCCAGGTTCTCGCTGGCGCGGAGGTCTATGGCTACTGTCAAGGTGAAGGGAATTGAAAAGGTATGTTTGGACAATGTTTACTCTGGGAAACCCTTGCTGATGAGAACTAGGATCCTACAGAACTTGATCGAGTCACAACACTTCCCAATGGCCTACGAGTTGCATCGGAAGCCCTCCCCGGATCCTTTGCGGGCGTGGGTGTTTATATCGAAGGCGGTTCTCGATTCGAAAACGACTCTCTTCGCGGTGTATCCCATATTATGGACCGTCTTGCTTTCAAGTCGACGTCAAAGCGCTCCGCAGACGATACCCTCGAGCAGGTTGAGGCTCTAGGTGGAAACATCCAGTGTGCCTCGTCGAGAGAGAGCATGATGTACCAGGCTGCTACCTTCAACAACGCCGTCCCCCCGACCGTCGAACTCCTGGCCGAGACGATCCGCGATCCTCAAATTACCGACTCGGAAGTTGCGGAGCAGATCGAGACAGCCCGGTACGAGATTCGAGAGATCTGGAGCAAGCCCGAACTTATCCTGCCTGAGCTGGTGCACACTGCGGCGTTTAAGGACAACACGCTTGGAAACCCGCTGCTCTGCCCTGAAGATAGACTAGGTGCTATTGACAGAAACACTGTTTTGGCGTACCGTAATCTCTTCTACAGACCTGAGAAGATGGTCGTGGCCTATGCTGGTGTTGAGCACGGCGAGGCTGTCCGGTTAACAGAAAAGTTCTTTGGTGATATGAAGAAGGGCGGCGAGCAGTCCCAAGAAACGACTGGTTCTGAAACTAGCGAGAGCGAACTATCAGATAGCGAAGCCAGCGCATCCTCATCACCACAGTCATCCTCAGGTCTCCTCTCAAGATTCTTCAAGCACCCCCCCTCCGCTTCTCAAAACCTCAGACTCCCCTCTCAAACCGAAATCACACAGCCCTCAAAGTACACAGGCGGCTTCCTCTCACTCCCCGCTCAACCACCTAATCTGAGCGGTCTCCCTACCTTCACACATATTCACCTCGCCTTTGAGGGTCTCCCTGTGGCCTCGGACGACATCTACGCCCTTGCTACGCTCCAGACTCTTCTTGGTGGCGGCGGCTCTTTCTCCGCTGGTGGACCTGGAAAGGGCATGTACTCTCGTCTGTACACCAATGTCCTGAACCAGCATGGCTGGGTTGAGTCATGCATGGCCTTTAACCACTCCTACACCGACTCCGGTCTTTTCGGTATCTCAGCAAGCTGTCTCCCCGGCCGCACCGCCGCTATGCTTGATGTTATGTGCCAGGAGCTCCGTGCTCTCACCTTAACAACAGGCTTCTCGCGCCTCCAGGACACCGAGGTCGCTCGCGCGAAGAACCAGCTGCGATCCAGCCTCCTCATGAACCTCGAGAGTCGTATGGTTGAGCTCGAGGATCTTGGACGCTCAATCCAGGTCCACGGGCGCAAGATTCCTGTCAAGGATATGTGCCGACGCATCGAGAACCTGACAGTGGATGACCTCCGCCGCGTGGCCCGCATGATTGTCGGCGGCAAGGTGAAGAACGCTGGTGGCGGAAGTGGTGCGCCTACTGTGGTGTTGCAAGAGGCCCAGGCCTATGGTGTGAGCAGCCATTCCATGAGCTGGGATCAGATCCAGGACCGCATCGACGGCTGGAAGCTTGGCAGCTCGCAGTAATTGATCATCATGCCAAGGGATGATGCATCAGAAGCATTCTATTCGTCATTTACAAGACTCTGACCGATGAGGGGTGTATGATAGAGAAAGATCATTTGTAAATACGGGGTTACAATGGGCATCGGGATGGATGTAGCATTATCTGGAGCAGATGTGACGAGCTGGAAAACATGTATTATATGAGCCCCCACGATTCCTTTACTAGACTCAAATCAATGTATACAAGTAGATAAATGTAGACGAAGTTGATGACTCTCAAAGTAACCATTCTAAAGTTTATTCTGAAAAAATACCTAGTGCTTCCAATGAACTCCTGAGTATCCCGTCTTCCCATTCTGTGTATGTAAATACGCCATCTTAGCAATACGCCATAAGTCCTGTTGCCCGCTATCCAAAATTTATCATCTCTAGTTCCTCATCGAAATCAATCATATCTTGTCCAAATATTCTAATTAAAGTTTAGAACGGACAGCCTCAAGACGATACTTGACGTCTTTGAGAGCTTTGTTGGTGGGTTTCCAATCGTCAAATTGCCTAAGCAACTCATCCACTTCGGGGCTTAACTGGGTTCGCACAAAGTCCTCTTCAAGCAAGCCACGCATTATCCACGGCAAGACATACGGGTTTTGGGACGTCAGCGGGCCCTCTCGCTGTGAGATTGTGCAGGGTGGTGGTGCTGGGCCAGCAGGTGCTGTTTCAAGGGCATGCGAGATAGCAAGGTCATAGACTGCATCATCGTAGTAAAGGCGGGAGTGACCAACGCCGGAGTAGAGGGATCCGGCAAGAGGTACGGACAGCTCGCGAATCAAGCCATGATCGGGAACTCCCAAGTTACGAAGCTTAAGAGCAAAGCCAACCAGGTGAGCGATAAAGTCGGGGGCATGTACGCGCCTATCGATGAAGACAGCTCGGTAAATGTAAGGGTGGTTCGCCGGCGAGTAAATGGCGGACTGCTGAAGTTAGTTGATCTGAAGTCCGTAACGTTCAAGTATTAGTACTCACCTCCATCGGTACGACTTGGTCATCAATGCTGCCAATGAATGTGATACGAGTTCCATAGTCCACCACACGCTTGAGAGCTTTCTCAAAGTGTTTCGAGTTATCACTGTCCGGGTTTCCAAAATCCCATAACTCAGCAGCAGAGCCCATCAACAGACCAGACTTGTAGTCAGGGAATGGCCCCAAAGCCACACCAGCCATGGCACAGACACCGACTTTGGCGTTGGTGATGATACCGAGATCAATGAGTTTCTCAAGCAACATGATACTCACTGGAACTCCTTGAGAGTGACAAGCAATCAGGATGAAGTCGGCCCTGCGGATGTGATCGATCCAGTTAAGCATGAGATTCCACAAATTGTCAACCCGGTCTCTAATTTTCCCCTCTCCCTCAAGTGCGACCTTTTCAATCTCGCAGTTGCCACATCCATGAGATTCAGTCCATCTTCGGATCGCTTCAGCACCAAGAGCTGCGAATCGTAGTGATGTGCCCGTTGGCTGGCCGATCATGGGACGGAGGTACGTCGCTGGAAACAAGCCATGAACACCGATTGCAATAGCCTTTCGGATTTTGGGAGTATTATCCACTCGAAAAAGATGGTTTGGTGGAGCTTGCTGTGTACGAAGAAGGAATTGTGTCAACTGCTTCAAGATGGATGGATTTTCCTTCGTGTGGTATGTACTTTCAAATGACGGTAGAAGGAGGTTGGTAGAAAGCTTGGATGATGCTTCTGATTCGGCAATCGATGGGCTAGATGAAGCTGCCTTGGCTACCTTGTCGAGATCTAGAGTTGGAGGTGCTGTGCTGGTTGGAGTTGAAGTGCCAGACACGGAGGGTGATGGAGGGTCCAAGTCCAACGACTGTGGTCGACGGCGCTTATTCTTCTTCATCCAACCGGATCTCACTGTCGTTTGTGCATCCTTCGCCTTTGAGTCTCCTTTTGCGCGGTCCTTTGTTGGCGAAACGTCGCTTTCTGCCATGGGTCGTGGGTGAGCCTCTGATCCTTCACCCATTACTGCCACTTCTCCTGACTCCGGCTTAGGTGTGCTATCATTCGATTTTGGCGATTCTCTAGACCAAAATACCCAGGTTGAACCAGCTTTGGGGGGTGGTTCATGCTGGGATGGAGGAGGTGGCGAGTCTGTCGTGGTAACATCCTGGGAGGCTGTCTCGGTCCCTTGCTGTGGTTGAGTGGCCTGCTGATCTTCTGAAGCCTTGGTAGGTTCAGTATATGGGTACCAATATCTAAACCAAGAAGTGGTATACGAGTCTTGTGCACTGTTTGGTGACGATGTTTGATCCGAGGGCATCGCTTGGGCGGGTGGAGTGACAGGCCGAGGTTCATCAACCTCCTTAGTGGACTCGGCCTCAGCTGTTGGTGTGTTGTTTATACCAGGTGCCTGGGCGGCCTGTGTCTCTGTAAAGGGTATTATAGACCACCATCCGAGCCACCCGGACGATGTTGCTTGAGGTTGAGGTTGAGGCTCCGTTTGCGGCACAGGTGCTTCAGATCGGGCTGCGGCTTGAGCATCATCAGCCTTCATCTTTGGTGGTTCAGTTGTCACTGTATCTTTTGGTGTATCTGTCTTTTTGACATCCGATGATTCACGAGAAGGACCGGAATCTGGCTTCTTTTGAGTCTGTGAATCATTCTGCGCGTCTGCTTCAGTCATTGTCACATCGGATTTGGCCTCGGAAACCTTGGGCATCGACTTGATTGTACTGGTTGTACTTCGAATACTGGCGTTATCGTCGCTCTTTTTCGTTTCGTATCGACTTAAATCTGAGGTTTTGTTTAACTTGACGGAACCTCCGAATATGTTCTCCTTTGCGACGGAAGTAGATGCCGAGGCTTTGGAGGGTCGTTGCCAGGAACCGTACCAGCTCTTCGTCTTCCGGACCTAAATGTATTATTGTTAGATGCTGCGGAAAGCAAGGGAATTAGCAGTATATGGATATAACTGACGTCTTTCCTCTTCTGCTGCTGCTCTGTGGGGTCCGGATCACCCATGATCTGCTGTTTTGATGTCTCCTTTGCGTTGTTGTCCTGATCCGCCTCTACTGCAGGTGACGCTTTTGATGCCTGTGATTGTGACGTAGCGACGTCTGTTGTTGAGGTGTTGACCGGGGTCTGAGAGCTGTTATTCGTGGCTGCTTCGGCCAAGTTAGAGCGCGCCTTTTTGGCTGACAGCATTTTGGATCAAATATCGCGTAGATGTGCCATGGAGTTTTGGATAATTACAAGTATGGAAGGATTCTATAGTTTTTGTTGTTGTCTTATTAACGAGCTAATTTCATAATTTCGTCATGTGTTGATTCAGATGCCCTTGTCTAGGTGCCTAGACTCCCTAAGAGTTCCAGGTACTAAGGTACCTAGACGGCTGCTGCTTGGCCCCCCGCCATCCATACAGAGCAACTGCAGGGAAGTGGGTCTGTCTACAGCCCCATTGTTTCTTATCGATAAGAAAAAGATTTCAGTCCCTTCCAGCTTCGACTGAGAAAAAAGAAAGATTTACAGAAGTGAAGTTGGTGATGCGCCAACGTCCTTCACAATGAGCAACCTCAAACGAAAAGACGCCCCTGGCGGCAATCCACCTTCCAAGTCGGCAAAGAATACAAAAGAAGCCCGACCTACCAAAAAAGAGAATGTCGGCAAAGATGCGAAGCCCGCTCCCAAGAAGACCGAGTCGGCGGAGAAGGCTCCTGTCGTGTCGCTCTTGAAGGAAGACGAGCCAATGTTCCCTCGAGGCGGTGCCAGCATCCTCACTCCTCTCGAGCAGAAGAAGATTCAGCTTGAAGCTAAGGCTGATGCCATGCGCGACGACGAATTCAACACTGGCGGCAAAGTCGAAAAGAAGAAGAAGAAGCAAAAGACAACACTCAAAAGCGACAAGAAGGCCGACAAGAAGACCGGAGAGGAGGAACAGACAGTCAGAGTTGAGAGTCTAAGCTTCAAGGTAAATTCCGCAGTTCGTATCAATTCTACGTCGATAACTAACATTGGACTAGAAATTGGTCAAGGGCTCGCTTGTCCTTGGACAGGTCACACAAATCAACAACCTCGATCTCGAAGTCGCATTACCAAACAACCTCACCGGACATATCTCAATCGTCGCCATCTCTCAACAATTGACCGAACGTCTTGAGAATGAGACTGCAGAGAAGGATGAGGAGGAAGACGAGGAAGCTGAAGATGATGAGGGTATCGACCTCAAGTCTATCTTCGCCGTTGGCCAGTACTTGAGAGCGTACGTACTTTCTACTGTCGAAGAGTCCACTACCGGTGGCAAAGGCAAGCGACGCATCGAACTGTCGCTGCGACCTAACGAGGCCAACACTGGCCTGGAGAAGGATGATGCTGTTCCTAACACCACAGTTATGGCGTCCATTGTCAGCGTCCAGGACCGTGGTTTCGTGATGGACACTGGTATCGAGAACTTGGGTGCTTTCCTCTCCCGGGCCGAGGTTGACAAGAACATTGATGAGCAAAGATTGCAGCCAGGTGCCGTTTTCCTGTGCCAGGTCGCCAGCAAGGGCGCCAACGGCAAGATCGCACAGCTCTCACTCCAGCAGAAGAAGCTTGGCAACCCCAAGAGTGTCCCCGCCGAGGCGACAACCATCAACACCTTCCTCCCCGGTACTATGACCGATGTTCTCATTTCCAACACCGATCGACGAGGTCTCTCTGGAAAGATCATGGGTCACCTCGACGTGACTGCAGACATCATCCACTCCGGTGCCGGTCCAGCTGGTGTGAGCTTGGATACAGCTTACAAGATTGGTTCAAGAGTCAAGGCCCGAGTTATCTGCAACTTTCCAGGTGCTAGGGAGCCCAAGCTTGGTATTTCTCTTCTTCCTCATATTACCGCACTCGAGAAGAAACGACCCACCAAGTCGACCGACTCCAAGAAGAACCCTACCCAAGTTCTCCCAATTTCATCCATGGTAGAGACATGCACAGTTCGACACGTCGAACCCGATATGGGTCTCTTTGTCGATATTGAAATTCCTGGTTTGAGCGGATTCGTTCACATTTCCCGAGTCAAGGATGGCAAGGTGGAAGCACTCTACGAGGCAAGTGGTCCTTACAAGGTTGGCTCCGAGCACAAGGGCCGTGTTGTTGGCTATAATGAAATGGATGGCCTTTTCCAAATATCCTTGGAGAAGTCCGTCCTGGAGCAACCATATCTCAGACTCGAAGACGTTCCCATTGGTGCTGTTATATCATGCAACATCGAAAAGGTTGTCATCGATGAGAATGGTGTCAGCGGTCTCATTGTCAAGGTAGCCGATGGCATTACTGGTTTCGTTCCCGAACGGCACTTTTCCGATATCCGACTGCAGCACCCCGAGAAGAAGTTCCGACAGGGTATGAAGGTCAAGGCTCGAGTTCTCTCTACCAATTTGTCCAAGAGGCAGATGCGCCTTACTTTGAAGAAGACCATCGTCAACTCGGAAGCCCCTGTTGTCAAGTCTTATGACGAGGCCAGCGTTGGTATGCAGATTCCTGGTACGATTATCAAGATCCAGTCATCTGGCGCTATTGTCCAGTTCTTTGGTGTCGTCCAGGGTTTCTTGCCCATCTCAGAGATGAGCGAGGCTTATATCAAGGACCCCAAAGAGCACTTCCGAATTGGCCAAGTTATCAGCGTCCACATTCTCGATGTCGAGCCCGAATCTAGACGACTCGTCGTATCTTGCAAGGATCCTTCTGCTTTTGGTCTGGACAAGCAAAACGCCCTCAAGAAACTCCAGCTCGGCGATGTTGTATCTGCCAAGGTCACACAAAAGACGGAGGATCAAGTTTTTGTTGAACTAGTCGACTCTCAACTCAAGGCTATCCTTCCTGCCGGGCACCTTACAGATAAGTCAACGTCCAAGAACCAGTATGCTCTCAAGCGTATTGCTGTTGGTCAGACACTTTCCGATCTGGTCATCATCGAGAAGAATGAGAACCGACGTGCTGTCATTCTCAGCCACAAGCCCAGCCTTGTTAGTGCTGGAAAGGACAAGACTCTTCTTACCAGCTTCGAAGATGCCAAGGAAGGCAAGATTGTCGCTGGCTTCGTCAGAAACATCACCGTTACGGCTGTGTTCGTTCAGTTTGCTGGAAACGTGACCGCTCTTCTTCCCAGGTCCCGTCTTGCCGCTGATATCCTGGAGCAGCCTGACTTTGGCATGCACAAGCACCAGTCAATCGAGGTCAAGATTGTCTCTGTTATCCCTGATCACCGCCGCATCGTGGTGGCCCCTGCTGACTTTGATGACTCTACCGAGTTGAATAAGAAGGACAAGGCCAGTGACAAGCCTGCTGCATCAGATGATATTGAATTCGGAACTGTGACCAAGGCCAGGATTACTTCTATCAAGGATACACAACTTAACGTTCAAATGTTCGGCAGCAAGGTTCAGGGCCGAATCGATGTCTCTCAAATTTTCGATAAATGGGAGGATATTTCTGATCCCAAGGACCCCCTCGACAAGTATCACAAGAAGCAGAGTGTCTCTGTGCGTGTGATGGGAGTCCACAATGCCAAGGATCACAAATTCCTGCCATTCTCTCACCGATCGCTACATTCTGTCCTCGAACTTACCGCGAAGCCTAGTGACATCGAGGCCAAGACACTCGAACCCCTTTCCCTCGAAAACCTCAAGGTTGGCGACACCCACATTGCCTTTGTCAACAACTCTACCCCCCAACATCTCTGGGTCAACCTATCTCCCTCAGTCCGTGGCAGGATCTCTGCCATGGAAGCGTCAGATGACCTTTCTCAGCTTAATGACCTCGAAGCAAACTTCCCCGTGGGTTCAGCTCTGAAGGTCAGAGTGACTGGCGTCGATCCTCGCAACAAGCGTCTGGACCTCTCTGCTCGCTCTTCCAGCTCATCCGAGGCCGTTACCTGGAGCGTTATAAAGCAAAACATGGTTCTTCCAGGACGAGTCACCAAGGTCAACGAGCGCCAGGTTCTCGTCAAGTTTAGCGAGCTTGTGGCAGGGCCTGTTCATCTCCCTGACATGGTTGATGACTTTGACACTGTAAACACTCTCAAGTACAAGAAGGGCGACATCGTTCGTGTTTCTATCGTGGAGCTGGACGCAAGCAACAAGAGACTTCGACTGTCAACTCGTCCTTCTCGTATCATGAGCTCCACTCTCCCAGTCAAGGATAAGGAAATCAGCAATGTCTCCCAACTCAACGCTGGTGATATTGTCAGAGGATTTGTCAAGAATGTCTCGGACAAGGGACTTTTCGTTCTCCTTGGCGGACAGGTCACTGCCATGGTCAAGATTTCCAACTTGTCAGATCGCTACTTGAAGGAGTGGAAGGATCATTTCCAAGTCGACCAGCTTGTTAAGGGCCGAGTCATTGCTGTTGACGAGCAGACTCGTCACGTGGAGTTGAGCTTGAAGTCTTCCATCGTCGACGAGGACTACACCCCTCCCATGACCTACAACGACATTAAAGAGGGTCAGGTTGTGACTGGAAAGGTGCGAAAGGTTGAGGAGTTTGGTGCTTTTATTTTGGTCGATAAGTCCGATAATGTGAGCGGCCTCTGCCATCGCAGCCAAATGGCCGAGAACCCCGTCAAGGATGCCACCAAGCTCTACAAGGAGGGCGACGCTGTCAAGGCTCGTGTTCTGGAGGTTGACGCCAGCAAGCGACGAGTCACCTTCGGACTGAAGCCTTCGCTTTTCGAGGATGCGGATACTGATATGGACGACTCTGACGCGGGTGCTGCGCTTGAGGGCGAGGATAGTGACGATGACGTGGACATGGATGATGCTGATGCTCTGCTTAAGCTTCTCGGCAAAGGTGACGCTGGAGATTCAGATGAGGACGATGATGATGAGGATGAGGACGATGATGAAGATGATGAAGAGGAGGAGGACGACGACGACGACGACGAAGACTCAGACGAAGATGAGGATGTGGAGATGGAGGACCAACCAACCAAGAAGTCCAAGGGTCTCGGTGCAGGCAAGAAATCTGAGTGGTCTGCTGATCCCTTTGATGAACCGGAATCCGAGTCGGAAGAGCAATCAAAGGACAACGAGAAGGCAAAGAAGAAGAGGCGAAACAAGGACGAGATCCAGGTCGATCGAACTGCTGAGCTTGATGCCAACGGACCCCAGACTTCTAGCGATTACGAGCGATTGCTGCTTGGACAGCCTGACTCATCAGAGCTTTGGATCGCCTACATGGCTTTCCAGATGCAAGTGTCTGAGCTTTCCAAGGCGAGGGAGGTTGCTGAGCGAGCCATCAAATCCATCAACATCCGGGAAGAGACTGAGAAGCTCAACGTCTGGGTTGCTTACCTCAACTTGGAGGTTGCCTACGGAACCAAGCAGACTGTGGAGGAAGTCTTCAAGCGGGCTTGCCAATACAACGACGAGCAAGAGGTCCATGAGCGACTGGCCAGTATCTACATTCAGTCCGAGAAGCTCAAGGTAAGCTCCTTGATACTATTTCACATAACTTGACACTTACTAACTTGATCACAGGATGCCGATGCCTTGTTCGAGGCGATGGTTAAGAAGTTTGGTGCCAAGTCCCCCAATGTCTGGCTCAACTATGCCCATTTCTTGCACGTCACACGCAACAAACCTGACGGAGCTCGTGCTCTTCTACCCCGAGCCACTCAGCAACTCGGCGAGCGTCACAGTCAGACTCTGGTGAGCCGATTCGCCGCGCTGGAGTTCCGATCTCCCAATGGTGAGCCTGAGCGTGGCCGTACTATGTTTACTACTCTCCTGGCTGCCTATCCCAAGAAGGGTGACCTATGGAGCCAACTTCTGGACCTTGAGGTTGGCCTCTCTGAGTCTGATCCAACGGCCATCCGCGACGTATTCGAGAGACGGACACGGGTCAAGGGCTTGAAGCCCAAGCTGGCAGAGAAGTGGTTCAGACGCTGGGCTGATTGGGAGGCGAAACTAGACCCCAAGGGCAAGGACAAGGTGATGGCAAAGGCGCAGGAGTGGACGGTCACGTTTAAGGCAAAGAAGGAGGCTGACGCTGCCGCGGCTGCGGCTGAGGACGATGAGATGGAAGAGTAGAATGCTCATTCGTCCGTGTTTCATAATCTGGGATACCATATAGGACAGTCAAAAGTTTGTCATCACTAAGCATAGAATCTTTTAGCACATTGTTATAACGATCGGCCTCCGAGGTGATATGATGGAATGTTACCTTGAAGTATGTAGTAGTGAGGATATGTTCGTAAGCCAAGTCTAAACACGAGGTGATAGTCGAGGATTCGGGTATCGGCAAGATTATTGCGTGCGAATGGCAATATATGTGCCGGCGGTATAGACCGCATAGAATGTACCTCCATAACTACTTACGTAGCAAACTTTAACTTGTATAAATTGAATTGCCAAGATAGTATCGAAAGTGGTTCTCCTGCTGGTACCTGTCCATCCCTTGCAAACCCACCCCCAACACATGTACCAACTTTCACAACAACAATTTCTCTCTCGACATTGGCGTCATGATGAGCTGACAAATAACGGGAAATAGTCTAAATTGGTTGATTCTGGCCGTGATCAATCACTTCCTCTGAGTGGCCATCTCGATGGCTGCATAGCCCCGATTGGGCCCAGATTCAAACATGCAGCTTTTGCCGATCAATTCGTATCCGCTGGCGTGCTTATGTAGTACACTTGGGTTGGGTTTCAGATATAGTAGGGCAACGTTGCTTTCAATTAAACGGTCAGAGAAGAAGATTCTGGTGTAAAATAGAACTTTGGTAGTAGGCCTCAGCTGTATACTAATTATGCTATTTAATTACAGGCGGTCAGCCCGAGTTACCCGATTATGTAGGTACATTTGGTGTGCTTTGAACTGCCGTGGGAAAGTGATCGGCGGTCGAAACTGGGGCGAACATACTATTATATGGATATGCCCTGTAAATAGATCTTGACCGTGGTTTGTTTTGTTTGGTGCAGGGGTTATTTCGCCATGCATGAATAACATAACATGATCTTATAGAGTTGAGATTTGTGTATATATAGAGCATCACCGTCTCTTTAACTAGATCCTCTTCATCCTACAACTCACACTCCAACTCCTTCTCTTCTATACACAACCAAAACAACTCCTTCACAACCGTCAACATGCGTTTCTCTATCGCTGCCGTTTCCGCCGCCCTCCTTGCCCTCACTGAGGCTCGCATCACCGGTATCAAGGTCCCCAAGGAGATCAAGGCCGGCGAGCCCTTCGAGGCCATCATTGTTCGTGAGAACTACATCCAGTCGGTCTACGACTCTTCCATCGTCTTTGGCTACGGTCCTGCCACTACCTACCCCGGCACCGTTGGCCAAGTCGCCGAGTCTTTCTACCTCGGAAAGCGTACGTTTTCCCCCTCTCCCTTCTATAAACCAAACAGTTACTAATACCATAAAACAGAGGAGTCCAACAAGGTTGAGCCTCTCAAGAAGAAGCTCACCATCCCCAAGGATGCTCCCAAGGGCAAGGGCGTCGTCACCGCTGCTCTGCTCAGCATCTACGGTGCTTCTGGAAGCCCTACCATCAGCAACTACAACGTCACCGTCACTTTCGGTGACAAGACCAGCAAGGAGTATGTCAGCTCCAAATAAGTTGCTGTCACTTTATTTAGAGTTTGATTATGTCGAGGAATTGGCTTTCGTGGTGAAACCTTGACGTGGTGTTGGATATGGAGACGGGAACGGGGATTTTCTTGTGTCTAAACAAGATCCCTTGGCCTATGCGCTATGAATCTTTTACCTTCTCTGCACATTTTGCATCTAGAACATAGATTTATGAGAATATTGTGTATATGAATATTGTAACCAATCGTTCGATTTATCATGCGTGACTGTCTCTATGGATGCGGTGAGCTCACTTACACAGTTGCAGTATTCCACAGACAACTCATCTTTGTCGTGATTGGTTATCTATGTAAGACAGTATATTCTAACTAAATAGGGTATCACTCTATGGAAAAGAACCGGCTTGATTTAAACCTCCCCAAGGTTTATTTATTATGGTGCCCTTGCTTTTTGCTCTGTATACCATTGGCGCTGCCCCAGACGCTGTCGCTCACTTTGGCTGGGATCTTGCGTCCACGAAGTCGTTGATCAATCAACCACATGCCGACTACAAACTCCGGACGTCCCAAGATGCCTTGCCCCTTGCGATCCACCAGGTCCCATACTTCGGCCAGCTCATCCACCGGTAAACGGGACCGTTTCCAGATCTCGCGGACAACTGTGTTGAGGACATACTCCGAGGAGTCCCCGTTTACTGCATGAGACGTGTTGGTAAAGTCAAGTAATAGGCCGCGATTCGATGCCCAAACTGCTTCATATCGCTTCCGCTCACGGGGTGTCACTTCTTCTCGCCACTTCTTCCGCGAGCCTTCATGATGCGCGTGCTTTCCTTTATGAAGCTTCAGGCCCTTCTTTTTGTGGCGGTCTGTGTCTTCTTCTAGGGGCTTGGCTGGCTGTCGTAAAGTCTGCATCATGCGAGGCGATTTCTGCCGTCGAGGTACCACAGGTGGAGCAAGGCTGCCTCCTGTATTGTGAGGTGTCAGGCGAGCCGATGCAAGTGAACCAGCCACGATGGCACTCGTAAGAGACTCGAGTGGAAGACTTGTGGCTGATGCACTTTTAAAGTTGTTTCTTCTTACTTCTCGAGTTGGTGATGGTGGGACACTCCCTGTGAAATGAAGCTTCACAGGCATCGGCGGAGAGTCTCGTACAGGCGACTGAACAGATGACGCAGACACGAAAGTATCGTCTGAAGACACTGTAAGAGCCGACGTCGGCCGTGCCTCTGTAGGAGTAAGCGGAGTTGTCCTTGGACGAGACAGTCGAGGTTCCAGTTGAGGAGCAGACCGTTTTTGTGTGGTACTTGGTGGCTTGTCTTGCAAGACACTCTTGGACTCGACCTTTGGTTTGTTGGCTCCTCTTGGTTGCGGCGGCGTTGGGGGTCGTTGCTTTAGTTTTTCCCTGGGTCTGGGACTACGTTTTTGGGGATCTGGCGATGGTGTCGACAGAATTTGGGTTGCATGGCGAGTAATGATCTGAGGTGGTGTTTTTGGTCTCAAGACTGGATTTGGACTCAAAGCAGGATTCGGGCTCAAGGCAGGCTTTGGACTTGAAACTGTGTTCGGGCTCAGAACTGGCTTCGGAGGGAGCGCTGGCGTTGGGGATAATGCCTTCGTGGCTGACCTGGTGGGCGTCCGAGGCTCTGGTGTCAAACGTTGAGGTTTTGGCTTGGGCTTGGGCGTGGGCGTGGGCGTGGGCTTGAGTTCCAGTGAGGGTCTCTTATCGGGGTGCATTATTCGCTCTTCGGATATGATGTCAACCGGTTCCTTGAGCGTCTTGGCAGGAGTTCTTTTGGGGGAATTTCGTTTAACAGGATCGCCTGTCTTGGTCTGCTCAAACATGGAGATAAGTGACCCGGTAGGCGCAATAGACCCCGAGTCGACTATATCACCACTGCTTGACGATTCTGCAATGCTCGTTTTCCTCCGTGGTGTGGGCGCCTTGGGGGTCGGACTCGCACTTCGACTTGCTGCCAGCGTGGCAGCTATGAAACTGGCGCTCTTAGGATCTGTCCTCCCCGTAGCTGCACTCGGATGAAGCTGGGCCGAACCAGTTCCCAACTGTCTCAGCCTTGCCGCTGCTGAACCTCCGTTCTGGCCATATTGATCGCTATCGATTGTGCTTCCGGTGCTCTGGGCTGCGATCTTCTTGGTGGGACTTCGAGGACGTCCAGCTGACGTCGCAGCGGTTAAGGCGCCGCCGTTGTTCTTCTGATTAGGAGGAGGAGCGGGTTTGTTTTTGTTGAAGGCGAGTGTTGCGCCTCTGAGGGCTGCGGCGGCGTTGGAAGAGCCCGTGGTGTGGTCAGCGACTGAAGTCATCGCCTTCAAGGCGACATTGACATTGGAAGTTGAGGAATGCGATATGAGGTCATTCAAGGAGGAGCTCGATAGGATAGGTCGTGTTTAGAGGTCGAAGATGGTAATAAATGCTCAAGATTAGAGGTTATTGGACGATGATGGTGATGAAGAACAGGAGGTGAGATTGTAGATAACTAGGATCAGATATTGTCGAGATCACGAGTTGACGTCTTGGGTCTGAAACGAGGATTGAAGCGAACCTACGAACAGGGCAGGGTTCACGTCAGTCAACGTCTCACATCTCCCGGCTGCAGCGGAGGTTCCACTGGATTGGATCCAGAGCAGCCGAGAATTCCAGGGACCTTTAGGTGGTCTCGGGCCACTGAGGGCGCTAGAATCGCTCCCGTCTGGGTTTAGCCGGCAGAAACGGCGCTGCCAGAACCAACAAACCCCTGGCTATTTTTGGCCACATGCAGCTTGAGATGGATGGGCCGCATGTCACATCTGTCATTCGACCTGTTAGATTCGATATACAACGTCATAGAGGAACCAAGGACAATCTCAACAAACAAAACGAGATACACAATCTCGGTCTTCCTTTATGTCACTATTTTCAGGGCAAAGCCAGCGGAGATATATGTTCCGGGGCATGTCTATTCAGCTGCTCTCAACCACCCCCGTCATAAAATCACATTTAATCTGATCCGAATACGGGAGCTCTCTCGACCTCGAATGCATACACCTAAAACTTCACATTAATACTGTACTATTTAACTCACAAAATAGCACGAGCAAGCACTTAAAACGCCATCTATTACTGCTAATCAATCCTCAGTCTCTCTTTTTTTTTTATTTCTCATATATTGCTCCATCGCCCATCTCATGGATCTGGACCTCATCCCCGGGAGCTTCGACTAACACAGGAGCTCCTGGGTTGTGCACCATGGGATGCGAAGGAGACTGTTGCCAGCCTTGGGTAGATGGTGTGCTTTTGTGCCATTCCTGGCCAGGATGCATTTGTTGAGGTGCCATTCCATAGGGCATATGTGGCTGTGTCTGGTTCGTCATGAGCGGTTGAGCAGCTTGTTCCTTTTTCTTGTCCCGTTGACGGATGAAGAAGATGATGAGCCCGACGGCAACAATAATGGCAACGCCTCCAACAGCGCCCCCCGCGATGGCGCCTATGGGGGTCGTGCTTCCACCATCTTCATCTTCATCTGCGTTGTTCTCGGGTACGCTAGTAGCGGTTGAGGCTGGTGTTGAGACCGAGTCGGATTCTGTTGTTCCTTTGGTGGTAACGGCTGGGAAGATAGCCACGTCAAGGGTCGATTGTTCGAAGTTGCTGACACCAGGCGGGAAGTTCATGCTGTTAAAGCCATACTTTGTATGACAAGGGTATTTCTTGATGTTGTTGGGGAAGTAGACGGTGTAACATTCCGTTTTTGAATCTGCCGTACTATCCATTATATGATGAGTAAATGCTTCGCTTCTCAGGATGATAACTCACCATTTTTGAATATTCGTATTAAGTCTGCAGTCATCATCGCACTTATCCGGGTTCCAGACATCGACACTGTTTATGCAAGCCGTCTTAAAGTCCTCCTCACCACAAAACGCAATATTGTACTTGTCGTTCTCATACATACATCTCACACCACCAGTACATGTGAACATGAAATCCGTGTTTGGAGTGTAAAAACCACAAGTGTGGTCCGGAGCCAGAGTAATACTGAGTGCTTCAGTGGTTGGGTTCTCATCGCGTTCGTACAAATATCGAAGAGCGCGAAGTCGCGCCGGTGAAGTAGGTTCCGGGGCTGAAGGCGGTAGATCAAAATCAAGGGCATTCGAGCAAGATATGAGAGCTGCTACAGCAAGCCATCTCATTGAGGACCCCATGTCTACAGCTGATAGCCAAGACTGTGATAGTGCAAGAGATCAAAGTGAAGGGGTTGTAAGAAATAAAAAGAAGTTGGATGACACCCTTGACTTGGGATGATTCTTTTTGCTTTTCCAAGACAAGAATCATCATCGAGAACACAGAAAAAAGCCAATCAGCCCAAGCCAGCGCATCTTTTGAAACACCACGAGCCATATTAGCTCACATTACATGTCTAAGAAGGGCTGGGAAACGGAACTAAGACATTAACCATAAGCGCTTGTTGACGCCAAAGCCGAACTGAGCATCCATTCCTAATCAGTCAGTCAGTCAACGTTGGCTGAAAGTCAAGTCCAGGCTCAGTATTTGAGGCTTAAAGTGGCTGTCATCTAATGCATTCGTCCACATGATATTAAAGAGCCTCTTCTCCCACCACCCACGTCGGAACTTGCAATCTGAGATGGGAATTCTGATGCGAATATCAAGGGTATTTTACATCATCAAGGTTTCCTTATATATGCTATATAATAGAAAGGGCGAATTAATCATTGAGATAGAACAGCATTTCTCGATTCTGGTCGTTCAAGGCCTGTTTATCAACCCTGTCTCACGACGTAGATCCATGCATGGGTCTAATCACGAAAAGTGAATCAAAGCCACAGTCTTGCCAACCACTGGAAACATTTCTCGAAACTTGTATGACATCCAGATAATTCTCATTTGGCCGCACAATCCAGTAGTTATCAGGACCAGGTTGACTCAACAGGGGCATTGGCTAAGTATATCATGACAGGCAACATTGAAAGTCAACAGGCATCAAACATGAATTTATTTCTCTTTTTTTCTTCTATCTTCTTCTTCCACGGTTATAACATTCTGTCTAGTTCTTTTCGCGATCCTCCTTCAGAGACACAATACGGTTGAGCACAATCTTGTCATCTGTGCTATCCGAATCCATGGCCTATAGAACAGTTAGTCGTTATTCCTAAACTGGGACGAAATATACTCACAAAGTAGGCAACACGCATAGCCTGGAAACGAACACTTTCAGGGCCGCTAGCCTCGCTCGTCTCACCAGCCGTAACGGGCCAAGGAGCCCTCTGGCGCACCTCCTTGAAGCCCTCCTCAACCAGAGCTTCAGGGTACACAACCTCACTGTCGGGGTTGATGTCGTTCAGGAATCCACCCTCAACGGCTGTGGGGTCATCAGACTTGAACAAAGCGCTGTGCACTCGGGCCTCCAACTTGATAGAGCCCTCAGGCACCCACTGGATATAAGTCTTGGGCTTGCTCTCCTTATCGAAAACGGCCTTGATGCTGGTAACCTTGCCTGACTCGTCCTTCTCGAATGAAGTGGCCTTGATGGGATGGGGGGCGTTGAGAAGACCGACGGTCTTGCCGGGAGCAAGTCGGAAGTAACCCTTGATATCCTCCTCTCGGAAATCGGATCGGTCGATGTAAACAGTCTTGGTCAGTCGAACCTTGTGGGTGCCGAACTTGGGGTCCTTGGGGGAGTAGGGAACCTCGAGTTCCTGAGTTTCCTCAAGATCCTCGATGGTAATAGGGACGGGATCCAGGACAAGCATGAGTCGTGGTACCGTGTTCTCGAGATAGCGACGAACAGTCTGCTCGAATCGAGCAATCTGGATGATTGTCTTGGCTGTAGTAACACCAAGCTCGTTGATGAATGCCAAAAGAGCACCCGGAGGGATACCTCGACGCTTGATGGCAATCAGTGTGTACAGTCGGGGGTCATCCCAACCTCGAACAATTCCACCCTCGACCAGCTTCTTCAAAGCTCGCTTGCTCATAATAGTTCCACTGACGTTAAGTCGTCCTATGGGGGGTTAGCACCAAACATGAACGCACTCAAGTGGAAATTCGCACCAAACTCTCGCTGCATAGGCTCGTAGACCTCGAGGCTCTTGTTCAGCCACTCATAACTCTCACGAGATAGAATGAACTCGGTGGTGCACAGACTGTGTGTGATTCCCTCGAAGCTATCGCAAAGACAGTGTGTGAAATCGTAGGTAGGGAAAATCTTCCACTCGGGAGCTCGGTGGTGAGCCTTCTGCTTCTTGGGTATCCGGTAGGCGGCAAGATCCCACATCTGAGGGTTTCCGTTTGTGATGTCCTGCTTCATGCGAAGGAAAGCGGTCTGGGGCTCGTATTTTCCATCGTGCATGTCCTGGAATTTCTGAAGGTTTGTCTCGACATCCTGCTCGGCGTGCTCGCATCGGTAACGGGGACCCTCCTTGCCTTCCTTTCCACCACGCTGGAGCTTAATCTCGGCCTCGTTACAATGGCAGACATAAGCCTTCTCCTTCTTGATCAGTTCCTTGGCGAGGTCGAAAAGCTTCTGGAAGTTATCGCTCGAGTGGGTGATGGCGCTGGGCTCAAAGCCTATGCGTGTATGAGGTTAGAAAGAGCCGTTTTATATGAAAGACGTCGGATTGCCCACCAAGCCACCTGATGATCTTCAGGATCCATTCGAAGTATACCTCCTCCTCTTCATCGGGGTTTGTATCGTCATATCTTTACTCGTCAGCTGATGTCTTAGCACATGGTAACAACATCATACCGAAGGATCTACCACATATTAGCCTCTTGATCAATATTAGTCCGCGATACCCAGACTTACAGTCTTGCCACCGTGGTAGCGGGCAAAGCCAAAGTCAATGGCAATAGCCTTGGCGTGTCCCAAGTGAAGATATCCGTTCGGCTCGGGAGGGAATCGGGTCACAACAGGCTTCACGGGTCGCTCCTTGTAGACGTCGGCGAGGAAGCCCTGCTTGAACATGGCATCAGGGTCGAGCTGGGTTGGCTCCTGGGCCTTGGGCTTAGGCGCAGCAGGCTTGGGGTTTGCCTCCTGGTTTTTCGCCTTCTCCTCTCGCGAGGCCTGAGCAGCGGCCTTCTTTGCTCGCTTCTGAGTACGCTTCTTCAACTCGTTGCGCGTGACCTGCTCTCCCGTCACCTCGTCAAGCACGAGCTTGACGGTGCCCTCGGTGACCTCAGCGACAGGGTCGGCCATGATGTCGATTGTAGAGTCGATAGTCGGCTTCTTTTTGCGTCTGATCTGACAATCGTTGGGTATCGAGAGTTGCTTAGCTTTGTTCGATGTTTGAAGCTTGTGGTGGGGTTATTTTGGGAGATGGAAAGTTATCAAGAGATGTTGGTGGGGGAGGGGTGGAGG